>VXBZ01009230.1:162562-184625 GCA_013399135.1 Heliornis fulica
ATGCCTGGAGACGTTCAAGGCCAGGTTGGATGAGGCCCTGAGCAACCTGATCTAGTTGGGGGTGTCCCTGCTTCTTGCAGGGGGGTTGGACTAGATGACCTCTGGGAGTCCCTTCCAACTCTAGCCATTCTATGATTCTATGATTCTATGACAGAAGCACTAGAAATAAATTGATATACATTTCAGATTCAGACTCAGCTTTGCAAATATTTGTTTAATACATTTACTTCACAAGTTTAGTGTTTCCTTCTCTTATGTAGCCTGAGTCATGAAGTTGGGATGGTTTTGAATTTTTAAAATATTTAAAATACAATATATGACTACATCTTTTACATTGACTAGTTGCTCCTGTTTGCCTCAGCGGTCTACTATACTGAACCTGTCTTGTGAAACCACTGACCTGACCCATCAAGTCTCTGCTGTCTTGTCACTGAAGCTGATACCCTGCTGTATGCTCACCTTCATTTCAGTCCTAAGGGTTGTTATCTTAAAGCTCCTTGTAAAGCCTGCAGTGTACAACTGTATACTAGCTCATTCTAACAACTGAAGCAAAAATCACAGAATGCAAGAAGTCAAGGCTATGAAAAGAAAATCTCAGGAAAAATCACAAAACTCTGGACTCTGGTGACAGCTGTTGTGACAAATATTCATTCTTCTTGATGAGGAAACTTTCTTACCTTTTAAAAAAAAGTTAACAGCCATTTACGCTTATATTGAGTCTGTTACACGCAGTATTTCTCATGAACTTTTCTATGATGGAAATAGAACTAATTCTTGTCACCCATTATGTAGAACTGTGAATGTTATTCAATTCTAATGAATTCTTCAACAGTTTACCATGTACTGTTTATAATATCTAACGTTCAGATGCCTGATAGATATTCTAGCCTATCCTGTCATAGGAATCTTAAATCTTTGATTAATACTTGCTGAGCAAAACATTTCACAGATGTTTAGATTACAACAAGGCTCTCAGAATGAGGCCTTAGCTGCAGTATAAAATTCATCACCACAGTAATGTCAGGAAGTAGGTATGTAAAGAAACATCTGGAAAATCTCTATACAAAAAAAGAATAATACCCATTTTCTAATTCAACTTTTGTTTTCATTATATATGATCGCCAGTTACTGTAAACTTCACGTATGATAAGAAGGAGGTCAGATTAGTCTTCTGATTTTATCTAATAAACCATAAAACATGTATCTTCTAGACACACATTTGTGAGTTATCTGTTTTCATTGGGGAAGAATCAAATAACAGCTGAAGGGAAGAACAAATTGACTATAACCTGTAGGCACATAACATTTGTTATCAGTTGGTCCCTCCCCCACATAAGTAATTTTACTCCATAACCTTGAAAATATGCTTTGTACAGTGAAACCCCTTTACTGTTAAAAAAAGAGAACATAATGCAGAGGCTTTTATATCTCCAATAAAAAGAATACAGTCTTTGAAAAATTATTGACTTAAGTGTGTAATCCTAATAAAATTTGTCTTTTCTATATGTGATTATTTTAATTTTATTCTTTTTGCATTTTTGGTACATTATTCTAAATTTTTTACTTTTATCAGTGTAAGTAATTATGTAGAAATGCATGGGATGGTGAAGAAAGGGAGAGTGAATTTCTACTTTTACAGAATTTGGAATTAAATAAAACCATTCCAGCATTTTGCCCCAGTGAAATCAAAGGAACATGACTTCCTTTGGTCCCTTTCCTAAAACAAACACAAGCCATACCAAACCAACCAACCAATCAAAATAATCCCAGTGTCTAACTAAACAGTGCTGGGCTTCAGAAATTAGCAGAAAAGTATATAGGAACCTGAACCACCTTTTCCCACGTTGTTTAGCCAGAACAGAGCATTTCAAAGCAGATGCAGATTTAAGATCAGTGGCATGTTAAATCTTCTCTTTCTCCAATTGTGGGTATATAAATGAAACTTCATTAAGTAGATGATGATTCTTAAGTTGTATTTGGTTAAAAAAAAATCCTTTTTGAATGTTTAGCACATACTTCTTTAACCTGTGTTATTCTTAAAAGGGCCTTCAAGGTTCCACAGCAAACATACAGAAATACAAAGATTTGGAAACTGAATCTTAGATCAGAGCTTGCAGTATGAAAGGTAATTTAAATTTCATTTACTTAGGGATTTATTGAATTTAATTGATACTGCATGTGTAGTTCCAATCTCGACATAAAGTGAGATGATGCATGGCTGCAGAACTTCGTTGAAGCTTCACAGTTTTGCCATGCAGCCAGAAGAAACTCAGTGATTTTGACTGAATTTCATTTCACATTTTTACATTGAACCATAAACTCAAAGTGAACCCTGAAGAAAGGGTGGGATAGAAGGTGCCAACCCACATGGATCAAACCCTAAGAAAATCACACAACATCTGTGAAACAAAATTGCAAAGCTCCACACTCAGCTGTACACAGAGTGCAGTTTTTTGTCAAGGCACCGAAGCAGCAAAGTTGTTGGATTTTTTTCTTGGTTTGTATTTACTATCTCTATGTGGTCTTTATATACTTTCTGTTATCACTAGAGAAAGTTAGGTGCACTCAAACCTTGATGCAGTCTTTTTTATTCCTTGTCCTTATTAATATATAATCTCTGTGTTTTCTAGTTCATGTTATTGTTGCTTTATTTAAATTATCAAAATACTAGCCCTTACTTTTAAATTGCCGAAACACTTAGAAACATGGAATATAAGTAAAACCCAAATATTTGATTTTCCTTATGTTTCTATACTTCATATATGACAAAAATGTGTTTATGAGTTTCATAACACTTTTTGCATCTCATTGCAGATTCTCAGAATAAATGCTTATAGTCTGCAGTATAGTTCTGATATAGTTCTATATCCTATATAGAATATAGGCTCTAGAATTATAGAATTACAGAATTATGTAGACATGTCTCTACATATATATTCGCTTAACAAATACTATGTGCAGAAAACTTAAGTTCGCAACGGATTCGCTTGAATTTCTGAGTCGTTTGATTCTTCCACACTTAGATATTTGCAAGTCAGGAATCCAGATTTATAATATTTCAATTAACCTCTGGTAGCTTTTTTTTTTCCCCTTATTGCTCAAATCCAATTCAACAGGAGATTTGGGTGCCATAATCCTGAGTTCTGAAAATATTTATCTTTTAGCACCTGAGTAAAGCCTTAATCAAAGTCTTGTCACAGACAGGAACCAAAGTTTGCAAACAAAGAAAACAAAAGCAAAGAAACAAACAAACTCTAGGAAGAGAGACTTAAAAGCCATAATGTAAATAATGGGTTTTCTAAACCATGACTACAAAGAAAATATGAAGAACTGTGCTTTAGATCCTTCTTCTACCCATGTTTTAACCTGGCTGACAGGCTGGTGTTTCCCTTTTACTCATTATCAAAAGATCAAGAGAAAGAATGGCTCTACACAAAGACTAGAGACATATGTCCTGCTTCTTTCTGAAAAGATTACATTCACAACTTGACACTTATAAATGTTCATTATAAAAACAATTCATGGTTAACTTCTTGAGGCAAGCAAGCTTGAGATCGAAGATGAACTTAGTCACTGGATCTTTAGTCTGTAGCATGGCAATAATATTCTAATGCAAAACATATTTCTGATTTTACTTTTAAGCAGGAATAGATTAGTTCATTGCAGGTGTTCAGAACTGAAAAAAGTCATTGTTATCATCTCTTTCAGAGTAATTTTAAAAGAACCTGAGAGATACTGTTGCATTTTTCTTGGATCTAACTCATTAAGTTTGCTTGAACACTCATGGCTTGTTTAAGAAAGTACAGATAGAGGAATACTTATTTCAAGAATCCAGTGAATAAAAAAAAATGTTGCTGTGTTAATACTTCAGTTCACAAGCAGAAACTTCTAGAGACTTCAGTCTTTACACCTGTTAACTTACTGTGTAATGCCAAAGGTCACAAGGTAAATGTAGAAGATCTCCAAAGTAAATTGGAAATTTGGAGGATCATAATTTTGAATTTAGGTGTCCATGTCTCTTTATGAAATATATTCTGTCCTGCTCCTCCAAAATCAAACTTGTTTAACACATCACAGCTCTATTTTGAAAGACTTTTTGCCTTTATCTCCTTCCAAATTTAGTCTTTTTGTTTCTTTTTTTTTTCTTTTTTAAACCAGAGGCTTACTGTAGCTGTAGTTAGCCTAATCATGAACTAACTTGGATTTTTCAACACCACCATCCTTTTAAACATTTTATACTATTTTATACAATTCCACTGCAAGAAAAGCACAGAAGAGCCCCAAGGCTCTATGTCTATTGCTGTGCAGAAAATGGCAATCACCATTTACAAGTGGTAGTTCCAGCCTAGAGTCTTCCAAGGACTGAAATGAAAGAAAATCATTCAAGTCTGAAATCTACAAAGGTCACTAAATAAATTAAATTTAGTTTTTTCTCTTCAAGTAAACTAAGAGAGCAGCATTCAGATCACAGCTCCCTCCTAAAGCTAATGCTAATTTAGGTGAATTATCCCTGAGAGAGTCAGAGGAAACTGATTTCACAAACTTCAGAACTAATGGGATGCATTCTTAATGCTGATATAAATGCACCATCTTCTTAGTTCAGCTTTGTCCTTTTGCAATATAAAGGTCCTTTTATCACCTTTTGGTCTCATAATCCCAAATCATGCTGAACACTTAAGCCATTCCATTAATTCTTGCTGTCCTTTAAAAAAAAATGAAATTACTGATTGCTTCTGTCCTTCAAAATCTATATTAAAAAAGCAAAAATGAAGTAGGGTGATTTGCCATTTTAAGTAGGGGACACTTATTGGTGCATGCTTTATTTATTTAGTTATCTGGCTAACAGTGATTGTCATTCCTTTATCTTGTGAGTTAAAAAGCTAAATTCCCCAAACCTGTTGTTGACTAAACAATCAATTAAAAGCAGTACAGTATATTTTGTACAGTATGCATTAATAAATATTAAACCATGCTGAATTTATACCGATTGCTTAGTTATAAAAAATTACTTGTTTAAAAATATTAATATTTGCCTGATGGATTAGAAAGAAAGCAGACTCAAATTCTGCATCAAATCTAGTTAATTCAACACTGTCATTAAATATGTGGTTCATATAAACTGCTGTGATCCAATCTTCATAATTTCTCACAGAATTAGTTTATTTGAAGTGGAAATTTTCATTATTAATCCTCCATAAAGGAGTTACGATTTTTCATTATTATTACCAAATTATTTATTTTTAATTATTGAAATTTTAACAAAGTCAGTGAATATGTATTGATACTCTGAAAAATTCTGTGGTAAATTTCAGCAAGATTGAAATTTTATGGAAGTATTAAAAATCCTTTTGTAATAGAGTTTTATAATGGAAGTACTGTCAGATCCTGAATTATTGTTGTGCTGTTGGGCACATAATGAGCGCTGTATTCTGAAAACTAAGTAATGACAAATATACTAGATAATGGATGTTTCTATGGAGATGATGGTGTACATATCATGTGTACTGAATAGCTGTTAGTACAATGAAATTTAGATTACAAAATATACTTAATCATCCTTTATTACAATGAAATCTCATTGACCTGTGACCTTCTAGAAGAAAGCTAATAACAAATCCACGATAAAAATGATAAAAATCCCAATTAAATATGGAACTAATGCAAGTTTTGGAGTTTTCCAAACTATTAGCTATTAACAGTACCCTGTAACCCAGCTTCAGCGCTACTAGGCTCTGGGGAGGGGAAGTGGGGTGGATACAGATGATTTTCCTGTCTCTCTGAAGCTGTTCAACTGCATTTAGAATAGAAAAATACAGAGAAGTTCACCAAAAGGACTACAGGTGATAGAAGTTCACCATAAAAAAATTAAGGTTTTTTTTTTAGAAGTGTTTCAAACTGTGGTTCTTCACTTATCATCTTTTAATTGCACCTAAAGTGTATGGTGAAAGACCAAGTCAAATATTCTTCTCTTCTACTCAGGGATGAATATTGGAAATCATCTCTGAATTTTTATTGAGTTTTTCCACAGTCTGTGAAAATGAAGACACTTGTAATCAAACTAAAGTATTTTTCATCTGCCCATTCAGATAGTTAACAGGAAACACAAAGTTCTCCACACCAGAAAGATGGAGATAATTCAGCCATAACCTTCAACAATAGACTCTTTATATATTTATCTTATTAAGGGATGTACTTAAGTACTTGCTTACCATTATATTAATTCAAAAATTTTTAATAGAAAAATTAGAAGAACACATGCTCAAAATGGAATGGGTATTTCATACACCTATGTAAAACTGGGAGAACAATTCAAAATATGGCTTGACATCATACTTTCATAATCTAAGGAATTATCCAGAAATACAGTGTTCATAGGGTAATCTTTGCAATAATACAGCTTATGTAAAATACTTCAGTATGGAAATACTTAGTATGGGAAAAACAGAGTGGAATTTTAAATAAATTTAAACAACAACCAACCCCAGAACTGAACATGATAAATGCATGACATGTTTGGGAAAACCATTTAAGGTATGCACCAATGTAAGCCAGAAATTTACTACTTCAAGCATATGGATTTTCTTTGAGAAGCATTAAGAGCGCTAGTGTTTGCATTCAGTGATGTTTTCAAAGAATCACAGAATTGCTGAGGACGAAAGGGACCTGAGGAGGTTACCTTGTGCAACATCTCTGCTCATGCAGAGCCATCTAGAGGTGGTAGCCCAGGACCATGTACAGATGGCTTTTGAGTATGTAGGAGACTTTCACAAGCTCTCTGGGCAATTTATTCTGAACCAGCACATGATCACAACTACTGTGTACTGATTTAATTATTTCAATAATGTATGCAAGATAGTTGGTTTTCAAGATCCTAACTGGAATTGTCTGCTGTTATTCAGTTTTCATTGAGTACAATCTCTTTTTTTCCCTCTGGATACTCTGTGATTTTAAAAACAAAATAAAATTTAAAAAAAATAATTTTAGAAAAAATTCCTATCTTTTTCTAAATGAGTAAGATAAAGAGTTATTCCTTGTGCATAGAAATAAAAGCTGCTAATGTAATACACAGAAAGTTCAGAATAACTTTAACTGTCAAAAAGCAATTTTGTAGTTGTGACAAAGTTAATCTAATTTACAATTAGCACTTTATATCACTATTAAAAATAGTCACTTGGAATTACCTTAAAGTCGTTATAGATTAATTTAGTCTTCTAGTTTCTTATCACAGAAGCCTTTTATTACATAGGGCAATGAAACTGGTGAAGGGTTTAGAGCACAAGTCTTATGAGGAGCAGCTGAGGGAGCTGGGGCTTTTTAGTCTTGAGGAAAGGCAGCTGAGGAGAGACCTTATAGGTCTCTACAGTTACCTGCAAGGAGGGTGTAGAGAGGGAGTGTTGGTCTCTTCTTTCAGATAACAAGTGATAGGAGAGGAAATGGTTGCAAACTGCACCAGGGAAGATTCAGGTTGGGCATCAGGAAGAATTTCTTTACGAAAAGAATTGTCAGGCATTGGAACAGGCTGCTCAGGGAAGTGGTGGAGACACCATCCCTGCAAGTATTTAAAAGGTGTGTAGATATGCTTTAGGACATGATCTAGGGGTGGAATAGGAAAAGTTAGGCTGTGTTTGGACTTGATGATTTAAAGGTCTCTTCCAACCCAAATGATTCTAGAATTAAAACAGAAAAAAACATATCAACTTACTTTTAGAAATGTTTCCATTGGAATTGTTTTTAAATTCCCATTAACCTCATAATCATTGCAAACACAATAAAAATTGGTCACATTTTTGTCTTCCAAGATCTCTTCTGTTTACGCTATTCTTTGTCTAGATTCCTGTACTATTTTTATATGTGATTATTGCAATTCTATTTACTTGACCATAAAATAATAGTTATGTGGATGCTGAAAAAATATTTTTCACATACTCTCACATGTCTATGCTCAACATTATGATCCGATCAAAAAAAAATGCATTTAAGACCCACAGTCTTCACAATCTGTACTTTATAGGCAGGTTAGTACCTAAAGGGTTCTTCCCCCTTAACATGTACGTGCAGAACACAAGAAACCCATGTGAACTTAGGAGTGTTGCTTCAGCTATTGAAAGGTACATGTTAAATCCTGCCCCTTTTTAAGTCTTAGTGGCCTTTTTCCATGATTTGGGTAAATACCAGACTTTATCAGGGCTCTGAGCTCTTGTATTGTTAACCACATTATCTTTTTTCTCACAAACGGAAGACTGACAAGATTTTGTCTACTTTCTAATCAATATGCCAGAGGCTTTTCTTTTCCCATGAGAAAGAAGTTCCACTTTGCATTCCTTCTTTGTGAAGGATATGAGCATACTGGTTATCTAGTGAGTTCTGAAGGATTATCCGTTACCACAAGCATGTTTGTGTATACCTGTATATGCTTCCAGTTCTCCTGTATGCAATAGCTTCTTTGGCATTGAGCATATTAGCTCAAATTTTGCTAAATGAAATATTCTCACATATTTTTATGCCCTATCTACGGCAAACGATTCCCATTTCAGAATATATATGCTTTTAAAATTTTATTTCTAATCTAATGTCTAAGAGTGTCTACGAACAGAAAGGTTCTTTAGCCAGCTCTTGAAAAATAGTTTTTATTTAACTCTTCTGTTCACAGTTTAATGCACTGGTGATACAGCTGGTCTCTATCCTTTCTCAAGGTGAAGAGTTCTAATCTGCTTAGTTTCCCTTCATCCAGAAGCCATTTCTCTGGAACATACTTAATACAAACATCATTCTTAGTTGTATTACTATTTATCATTATTATTTCAGAGTTTTTGACTGACACATAAAATAATTGCTTCATGAATATATTTCCCCTCACTATTTCTTTTATTTTTTTCTTTCAGATAATTATTTAAAATTAATAATTTTTGATCCACTGTTTCCTCTTTGCCTTTAGGTTTCTTTCTGCAAATCTCTTACAATGTCATTGAGGATACAATGTGTGTCAAATCTGTTGAGTACAGTAAATTGAAACTGAAACTTCCTTTGCAATAAAACTCTTCCTGAAATGATGAGAAATATGAAAATTATAGTTTTGTAGTATTAAAAACATCAGTACATTAAATGAATGAAAACAATGCTGGAAAGATCATGCAAGCTGTTCCAATAGAAGGAAAAAAAGGGAGAAAAAAGCTAAATGTATCACACTTTTTTCTATGTACTTCTTTTGCATAAGTAGTTTTCAATGATATAATAATCATGTAAAAATATATATATATTTTTAAACTTTAAACATACCAACTCAAAATGTCTTGCTTGTTGTGTTTTCAGGATTTTTTGAATAGTAAAGTTAAATTCAAATAGAACAGATGCCAGAACGCTGTAATTAAATGAATAACTTTAAATTATGTTCATTAATCCATAGCCTTGATTTAAACTAGGATAATCCCAGGTTTTGGATTTAAACCCAAAGAGGCTTTGGAGATTCATATTAACCTTCATGAAGGGCATTTCACAAGGTCAGAGACATGTCACAAAATAAATATTAATGTAAGTGGAAGCTGTGGAAAGACATTGCTGTCATCAATTTCTTGAGAACACCACTTAAAAGAGGATTTATGGGAAAAGAAAAAAAAAAAAAAAAGTTGCCCATGTACAGCAGGAGCTAGAGCCTCCCTGGTGGCCAGGGTGTTATCCTCCGCCACTGTTTTGTCCTGGTGAGGCAACATCTGGAGTATTGTGTCCAGCACTGGGCTCCCCAGTTCAAGAAAGACAAGTCCAGCAGCAGTCAATAAGGATAATTAGGGGACTGAAGCACCTCACTGTGAAAAGGTTAAGAACTGGGTCTGTTTAGTCTAGAGAAGACTGAGAGTGGATCTGATCAGATTTTAAATATCTAAAGTTTGTAAGACAAGAGCCTGGGGACAGACTTATTTTCATTGGTGCCCAGCAACAGGCAAAGGGACAACCAACACAAACTGGAACACAGGAATTTCCATCTGAATATGAGGAAAAACTTCCTTACTTTGAGGATGACAGAGTAAGACTCTTTCCCTGGAGGAAACCTGCCCACATGTGATCCTGTACAACCTGCTGTAGGTGATCCTGCTTTAGCAGGGGCATTGGAATAGATGACCTATAAAGGTCCTTTACAACCCCTACTGTTCTGTGGATCTGTGATTCTGTATTTTTTTACACTCACTTGTCATTTCCTCTTTAACACCATCAGTTGGGGCCTGATGGTCATGTTCCTTTTTAACATGAACAATTTTTGGCAAACATCCACTGGACTTTTCTTTTTTAATATGATCCACACACATACTACACCCACTCACTCTTCTATTTTACAGATGTTGTCTAAAGGATATTTTAAATTAGGAGCGTCAGATTCTCAGCAACTTTAAAACTAACAGTATTTCATTGGGAAGTAATGGTAGTTTAGTATAGGGGTAGACAGATCTTGAAGATTTTCTGTTACTCATTTCTCTTTCTAAGTAACACTTTTCAATTTAACTTATTCATCAGCTGGCAGAATATAGCCTTATAGAAATATTAATCAACGTAAGTAATAGTTGAAACATCTTTCTCCATATGTGAATTTGATTAGGTTGGTAATTTGTTTTCCATAAGTGCATGTTCTGTTGCTCTATAATCAATAATAGCTGTTCACATTAATACAGGTGAATCCAGAGCCGGTTGTCCCTTGGTACAAGCTTAGCACTGTGTCCTTCATGTACCAGCCAAAATCAGGTCTTCGTGGACATACTGAATCTAGATCCAAAAAGAAAAAAATCTCATGAGTCTGACATATAAACATACTAATATAAGTTATTGTTTCACAGTATTAATCACACAGGAGTGTTTTTTTTAAATCTATTTTGAGGTGACCTGAATATGTTCAAGGCTGTATAGGCTCAATCCCTTAAAACCTCAGCGAATTTTTTGCTAAACAGCGATTTCACACAGCAGTAACACAACCAAGAAAAGCCTTTTGTTGCATCATTAGCTTGGATGATATGCTGACAGTGATGGCTGTGGTACCCAACTAAGCCCTTCTAGCTACAAAAAAAATCCCAGAGCTACTAGGGCACATAAAGATCAAACTTCCTAAACAGTTCATTGGTAGTATATGTTCACGCAGAGAAAAAGCATTTGCATCTCCTTACTTCAACCACTGAGGAAGAATTCTTACAGAACTTATTTGTTTATTAAAAGTAATTTATGCTCCATACATAAATGTAAACTATGATGCAAAGAACACTGAAAAACAATAACATGACGAAATGGTGTCAGTCTTCCTGTTCTTGGGCACCTTCATTCATCTATTTATTTATTTATTTATCTATCTATTTATCTGTTTATTTATTTATTATTCTTGCAAATGCAAGGATAAAAATGCATATTGCCGTAAATAACTCATAACAGGCCAGGTTTTTTATATTACATTAGACATAGTTTGGAAATGGAAACCTAAATCTATAATGAGCATATTCAAGATTAATTGGACGTAGTTGGGAAAAACTTCAGTTGGAATAATGATTTGCACTTTTGTCAGTGCATTTTTACTTTTATTTTTTATTTTGTATCATATATTGTCAATACATTTCTAGAGCCTGGACTTTTAAAAATAACCAAATATGAATGGTAATGTAATGTTATGTTATGTAATAACAAGGTATTTTTATCTACTCCTATCTGTTACTTTATTGGACAGTTTCCTTCCTCAGGAAAAAAAATGTGTCTTTTGGTGAGGGAACAAATGTTCGGTTTAAAAACTAGGCATATAAGGCTTTTAACCTTTTTTGAATATATTTCTTTTTGTTATTTACTTAAATTTTATTATTTCTTATTCTGTTATTCTATTTTTGGTCTTTCCCTCTTTTGCACTAATTTTACTGTTTCACAGGAGATTGAAGTGAAAGGCATTATTGCCTGCTTTTCCTCTTCACAAAAAAATGACCTTGTTTTATAGGATTATTTTCTTGCCCCATTGAGTACACGACTAAGTCTGTGAGCCAGATGAAAGGGGGCACTTCTGAGTTTCCAGTGCGATTGGAACTGAAGTAAAATTTAAAAATCAGCAACAATGGTGCATAGCTGCCTGCATACCTGAGTTTATAAGCATAAAAGTTTTGGCTGTAAAGTTACTTAAACATTAAAAGTGCTGTCATTTTTTGAAGTAATTTTGTCAGATTTGGGCAGCAGATCTATATTTCAGCTAAAGCCAACTAAGATTCATTGGTTTAAATAAAAACATGGTCACACCATGCCAAATGCCTCCTGCAAAACACATACCTCTTAGCTTCCAAGAGATCAATGAAAAAAGAAACTATCTTGCTATGCTAAATCAATAACTATTTACTCAGCAGTGTGAACTTTGAGTTTCTTTTTGGTCTGAAATTGCATCAGTGCACATCTCCTAAAAAAACAGTTAATCACAAATAGGCAAGGCTGAAAGTGTCCTTCATCATTCTTGAAGTTCCTCCACTGTGCAGGGATAAAAAAAAAAGACTTTTGTGACAGTTGGAAACATAAGTGTCCATAACTGGCTTTGAGAATCCAGTGAGCCAGAGAATTAATCATTATGAGAGTGATCTGCTCATGCCTGAGAGTATTTTTGAACCTCATTCTTGTAGTTGTAGCCTTTCACAAAATCACTTACATATCTTAATGCATTTGATCCTGTCTTCTTGAAGAAAAAAAAAAAAAAAAAAAAGAAAAGGATCATGCACTGTATAATGAAGGTTTCAAAGAAGCAGCCCAAAACTATCTAGGTCAGTGTTGTGCGCTGAGACTGCTTCAGATGTCATCCAGAGGCATATTTACAGATGGACCCATGTGAACCTCGGGAAGTTCAACAAGACCAAGTGCAAGGCACTGCACCTAGGTTAGGGCAATCCAAGCACAGCTACTGGCCAAGCAGAGAAACCCTGAGGAGAAGAACTTGGGGGTGTCTGTAGATGAGAAGCTCAACATGAGCCAGCAACATGTACTTGCCGCCCAGAAAACAAACTGTGTCCTGGGCTGCCTCAAAGGAATGTGACCAGCAGCTGAAAGGAGGTGATTCTACCCTTCTACTTCATTTTCATGAGACTCCCATGTGGAGTGTTGTGATCAGCTCTGGGGCAACCAGTACAAGAAAGACATTGAGCTGTGGCCAGAGAACAGGAACACCTCTCCAATGAAGACAGGCAATGAGGAGAGTTGGTGCTGTTCAGCCTGGAGAAGAGAGAAGGCTCTGGGGAGACCTTACAGCAACCTTCCAGTACCTGAAGTGGCCTACAGGAAAGCTGGAGAGGGAATATTTATCAGGGAGTGTAGTTATAGAATAAGAGGTAATAACTTTGAACTGGAAGAGATTAGAGTTAGATGAGATATTAGGAAGAAATTCTTCATGATGAGGGTGGTGAGGCATTGGAACTGGTTGACCAGAGAGGCTATTGATGCCCTGTCCTTGGCAGTGTTCAAGACCACGTTGGATGGGGCTTTGGGCAACTTAGTCTAGTGCAGGGTGTCCCTGCCCATTGGTTCCCAGGTTTGGAACTAGATGATCTTGAAGGTCTCTTCCAACACAAACCATTCTGTGATACAATTATTCTATGAAATATTATCGTTAAAATGCCATGTGGTTATTTGGTTCAACTGACATGATAGGACGGGATTATTCTCTTTTTTCGGAAGCTTAATTTTTCCGTATATTAATTTCCAGCCTATGTGGGCATTGATTAAAATAACGTTTTGTTGGGATTTGTCTTTCAGCACTTACTGCATGTGTTCCTTCCTTAAAGACTGTTACTCTTCTTCTCTGTTTACTCTTCTTGTAGAGACTGCAGACATGTTAAGGAAACCTACTCCAAAAGTCCTTAGTAAGCATAGGATGTACAGAGCTTCTTCAGCTCTCTGCTTTATAGGAAGAAGTTAACCAGTCATTTCAGCTATCTGCATAGAGCCCTTTGTAGAACAGTTTTCTGAAACTATCCTTGGGGAGGAAGAAAATACATTTCCACAGTGTCATTATCTTTACAGTTTGATTATAATGACTACAGCCATAGTTCTATTACTACTGATGCTACTATTACAAATGTAATATACCACAGCAGTGTGACATTTCGGAGGCTATTGTAAAGCCTCTAGAAGCCATCAAGGATTTTCTTAGTGTACTACAGAACATGTCTGAGCAATTAATTTTATGAGACAAGGAACCCCTGTGAATAAAACCACCTCCAGCTTTCAAAGTGAATGCTTTGTACCTACTATGATAAAGCAAGAATTTAGTTTAAGCCAAAAGAATATCTGGAACACTTTCCCACATACCACGTCTTATTACAATATACAAGAACAAACCATATAAGCTGAGAATAAAAATTACTGGTGTGTATTATGGATATTCCAGGCTCTTACATCTGGAGAGTAGGTTTGAGACAGGAAAAAAACAGTTTTAATCCAGTTTTGTACATGAATCCACTGAAATTGTGTTGGATTGGAAGCTTCACTTGTTAGCACTTTGTTCACATTTCTTTTAGAATAATTTCTGGAAAAAATCTGCTACAATGGACTAAGAAAATATTAATTAAAACTGATTTAAAAATAGGGAAAAAGACAGAACAAGAAAATTATTCATAAATTGAAGGAAGAACAGGGAAACTGATATAATCATCCTAATTCAAATCTAGTCATACCTGAAATTCTCTACATAATTTCTAGGTGCCTTCTTTATACTTGCATGTTTAAAAGAAGATTGGAAAATTACATAAACACTAGAAAATTCTAACCTAGGTTTTTTAATTGCCTTTGGGGTTTTTCTCTCCAAGCGTAAATATTTCTTAGCTTAAGAAGCTAGGACTATTTGATTTTATTTCCTGTATTATGTGGGCTGAGGAATCTGATCTAAAAAAAGTATTTCACAGCAGTTAAAGAAATTTGAGTTTATTTCAGTAAGGATCAATATTGAGAAATGGGAATGTGAGTCCTAAAATAAATAAATAAATAGACAAACAAATAAATAAATGTTTATTTTCCTTTTCCACTTTTAACTTTGCAAGAAATATGATGTCTGAAAGCCTGTTTTCATCCCATGCAAGATAAATTGGAACTTAGTCACTTACATAGTTAGAATTATGTTCAAATTTTCTTGAGAAAAAGTAGCCTTTAGCCCTTAATAGAAAGTGCTATAAATTCCTTTAATTACAGAAATTCTACAGTGAAAAATATTTCTGTTATCTTCCATGGAAAGGATATTTACAAGTAACAACTTTTTTCCCCTATGAAAAAAAATAAAAAATCCTCTAAATGTTAAATTTAGACCATAGTTAAACAAACAAACAAACAAACAAAAAAAAACCCCAAAAAACAAACCCTGGAATTAAGTGGGGTCAGTCTTTCCATATATAATGTTCATACTAAAATGTGGCACAATTCTATAGTTTTGTAAGTAATTTAGTGTAACTGGAAAAAAAATCCCCAAACTAAGGGTCTTTTTTTTTCTGTGCTGTGTCATCCAACATTTGTGGGAAGGGACAGTCAGTCTGGACTACTCAGAGTTCCTCAGGGCCCTTCAAACAGAAGCAGTAAATGTGAAGAGGTAGCCTGAAAGAAAATTTTCATGAAACAATAAAAATTTAAAGTCCACATATCTTCAACCTCTTATACTGCCATTCCTGTTAAGTAGTAAGAGTTAAACATAAAGTGTATCCAACAATATATGTCAAAAAATTTTGTGTTTCAGTAAAGAACATTTGCCTTCATTGCAATAAGAACAATAAGTAAGATATATTGTAAATATATATACTTATGAGTACCAGATACATCACTGGAAATCCAGATCAGCAATACCCTCTAACTCTTCTAAGTGTACCAAGCACATTTTATTACAAAGCACTGTAGGAAAACTAAGGAACACTGTCTTGTCTGCACTGGGTGCAGTTCAATTTCCTTTCTTCTTAGAAGTTAGAAAAGATCTTTACTTCCATTTATGGTTCTTATGCACCAAAAAAAAGCACAAGACCCTTCATAATATGTAGCCATTTCTTCTTCAAGAGTGTACAGATGGTAACCAAACATCTTTTGGAATCTACTTTCCTACTTTTTCAAATGAGCCTATTTATTTCCTAACTCTATTGATATTACTGGGGTTGATACTCTCAAATAGTCCTGAAAACAGTATCTGCATTGATCAATAAAAATATTTCCTCTTTATCTTTGCAACCTGCACTTAAAGACGTGGTTTCATAACCCCTATGTGGTGAAGTCAAAAGCTCTGGAGAGCAGTGTTGGGAAGTGTAGCATAAGACTCTGCTTTTGTGCTATTAGCTTTCATCCAAAAAAAGGATGTATCTGCAATGGTGACACCTATCAATGACATGCAGCCATTTATTTCTTAGCAGTATCTTTAGAAAAATGAATGTAGTTATAACATATTCCAAAGAATATGAGAGAAACATCTAAATAAATATGTACCACTATTTTATTCACTGATGAATAATGATTATCAAAAAAGTAAATATAAAATATATTAAAATTTTATTTTTCTATCAGTCTTGCCCCTAAAAAAGAAATGAAAGATACTCTGCACACACAACAAATATTGTCAGCAAATGCATTACTGTAGTCCTTAGTAATATTAATTTCTATTTCTGTGATTTATATGTAAGCTATGAAAATCTCAAACTCTTTTTACATGTATCCTGCTAACAGACCAATGGTCTACAACCTTTTCTGCAATAACTACCAGATCGTGGATCTCATTTTGTAAGGGATCAGAACTGCGGTATTTCTATCTCAGAAATACTTGTTAGCTGCCTTACATTATCGTAACAGGCATTTGTAGATATAGCTATTTTACTAGCATTAGCACATGATGTATTTTAATTGCATAAATAGTCATTTACAGTCATTGCAAAAACTGCTAGTTAAAACTGTAACATGCAGAATTTTGGGATATAACAGTACATGAATCAATGCTTGCCCCTCCGTTAACTCACAGATTAATTATTCTGAAAAAAGCTTTGACATGAGGATTGAAAATACCAGAGAGAACATATTGGTGGTCACAGTGCTGCTCTGAGCAATAGAAATCTACTTTGGTTTAATTGTCACCATTAGGATCAGCATTGCTGTTGTACCTTAAAGAAAGGAAAATGGATCAGATTTCACTATGTTGTCAAGGTCAATAAAAGCAAGGTCAAAAGCTGAATCAATTTAAAATGCTATGACTGTAAATATGGGTGGAAAACATAGAATACACTAAATAGTAAGAGGTAATACCAAGACACCAACAGAACCCTAAGGCTTACATACAATGTTTTTGAAGGTAAGAACTTATAGAAAAGGTTACTGCTAGCATATCTGGTTGTAGGGTAATTGACATGAAACTAAGTGAATGCCATTGGACTGAAAAAGTGAAATAAATATTTGTGTATAAGGGAAAGATTACAAATCAAAATATCTGGACAATTTTTTTGAAAGTTTCCTGTAACTGTAAGTTCATATTACTTTCAGGATAATTTTCAATGCTCTAAAATTACACAACAAGCAGTGTAACCGAGCAACAAAACCTTTACAATGATCAAGCTTAATGAACGTTATTAGCTTGTCAAGTAGTTGATTCTCCAGATCTCTCTGCTTGGTTTATAGTTCTGCTACAGCTGACTCTCATCACAAATGGATGTGTGTTTAAAGAAAATGAAAGTCAAGCAGCTGTAATCAGGGGAAATGTTTGCTTCTGAGTTCCCTGTGAGTTCCCTGGTCTGGTTCAAAGATTACGCTGCAGATACATTTGTGAAAAACACTGATAATTATACTAATTCTTAGTGATAAATTACAATAAGGAAACTACACCTAACTGGAAAAGTAATCTCTTCGTGTAATTTCCAGAATAAAGATTGTATTATACCAGCAATGTCTGGAAAAAGCAAGACAGCCATTTGGGATTGTTTTATTTTTGTCTTTGAAACTGCATCAGGTTTTCACGATGAAA
The DNA here is from genome assembly GCA_013399135.1 of Heliornis fulica. Taxonomy (NCBI): domain Eukaryota; kingdom Metazoa; phylum Chordata; class Aves; order Gruiformes; family Heliornithidae; genus Heliornis; species Heliornis fulica. Next base: position 180,516 of record VXBZ01009230.1, read on the forward strand.
AGATAAGAATAAAACCCTATTAATATCTTGCAAAAGACTAAACATTTTCCTATCCAGCTTTGCTACAATTAGGTAAAAATATAAACAAACTAACAAACCCCAACATTTTCAGAGCTCAGACATATATGCAAATGAGATATTACATACACATTGAAATGCTAATGTGATCCACTAAAAAATAAAATGGTCTCATAGACAGCAGTTTTTGTGACTTTTTCAGGTAGAACTGTAACTTGGTGCATCTGAATGTGTTTCAAACAGTTAAGTCAGAGGTCCAGATAACGCATAGAGGGACAGAGAAAGAAAGTTTGCTTTTAAATGCATGAATTTGTATTTGCTGAAGCTGCAGAAGAAACGTCCTCTTCATCTTTTTTTTTATTTTATTTCTGTTCTTTGGTGAGCAAGTTCTGTACAGTAGTTAAGAAAATGACTAAAAATTCTTAGCTAATAAGATTGATTTTTTTTTTAAAGTTCTGTGAAAAATGTATCATAAACTCAATTTAACTGATTCAAAGGAATGCAGAGCATAATGACAAGAGTGTATTACAGAGCAACAATAATATTACAATTCCCTTATATAACAACTTGAGGGAAACTGCAATCACAGTTTAATCTTAAAAGAATCAGAGAAACTCCCAAATAGTTCATTGCAAGTACTGTGTTCTGCAGGGCTTTTTGGGGGAATGGGGTGGTGGGGTGGTCGTGTTTTGTTTTCGTTTTTCCTCAAAATACATGATATAGAAACACAGAAAACCAAGTTTTTCTTACTAATGCATCAAAAAATTCTTTAATCCCTTCAGCAATATAAAACATATGAAAACCTTTGAAAGAATGCCCTGCACAACTCATTGAGAAAATTTTGTATCACCTATCAGCACAGCCTCTGCGGTAAGATGGGAGGAGATGAGAGGATGGCATTGAAGTGCAGGATAGCATTTTTATCAGATCTTTAGCTAGCAAAGAAGCTGAATAAAATCTCTGAACTCACACAGTGATGTCCCCCATTTCTTTAAAATGCTAATGTTCATACAATGCATGGCATGTTTAGATCTATTTTAGATACTGAATAGTAGAGTAGCACTTTTCCTAAACTACTTATTGACCTGCTTAAATGAAACTTCCTGTACAAATTTCAGTCTTTATTGAGAGGATATTACCATCCTGCAAGTGATTCTTATTTATTCATATTGTTGCTACTGGAAAATTACCCAAAGACAGAGCATGTGTTTGATCAGATTAGACTGTACCAGGAACAAATTAGAAAGGGTGGTAGACAATTTGGGAATAAACGAATGAAGTTGAACCTGGGAAAAGAGTGGTGTAAGGAAAAGGTGTTTTTCTAATTTGATTGTGTGACTTTCTCCAAATTTACCTTAATTTTCCATAAATTCTTCTGGTTTTCTGTTTTGTCTGTGACAGTAAATGGTAAGCTGTCTCCCTGTCTTTGTCTTGAGCCATGAACTTTTGTATCCTTGTCCTGCTGAGGAGGGGGTGTGAGAGAGCGGCTAATGGGTGTCTGGAAGCTGGCCAAGGTCAACCAATCACAAGAAGTCATATGCATTAATCAATGTCAGAGGGAAGAAGATGAAGATATTAAAATTGGAAATGTCAGGAAGATACAATATTTTGAGGCTGGGGGTGGATAGAGGTAAAGAAAATATAAAAAGCTGAAATAAATAAAAAGGCTGAGAAAGTTGGCTTTCTCCAGCCTGGGGAAGAAATGTCTCTGGGAGACCTTGTTGTGGCCTTTCAATATATGAAGGGGTCTAATAAGAAAGATGAAGAGACTTTTTACAAAGTGGCAACAGTTTTAAACTGAAAGAGGGTAGGTATAGATTGGCTACAGGAAGAAATTTTTACAGTGAGGGAATAGGTTGCCCAGAGTAGTTGTGGTGCCCCATCATGACAAGTGTTTAAGGTTAGGTTAGATTGACTTTGAGTACACCAATTAGCAGATGATGTCCTTGTCCTTGCCCAGTGGGGTTCGACCATATGACTGAGGTTACTTCTACCTCAATCCATTCTATGATTCTAATAATTGCTTTAAAATGAACAGTTATGTTTACCAAGCAAGGCTGAGGGAAAAAGCATGAGAGCACAGAATCACAGAATTGTAGGGGTTGGAAGGGACCTTGAGAAATCATCGAGTCCACCCCCCCGCTAAAGCAGGTTCCCTAGAACAGGTCGTAAAGGTAGGCATCCAGATGGGTTTTGAATATCTCCAGAGAAGGAGATTCCACACCCCTCCTGGGCAGCCTGTTCCAGTGCTCCATCACCCTCACCACGAAGAAGTTCTTTCTCACATCAGTGCGGAACTTCCTGTGGTCCAACTTGTGACCACTGCCCCTTGTCCTGTCCCCACAGGCCACTGAAAAGAGGTTGGCCATCTCCCTTTGTCTCCCACACTTCAGATATTTATAAACACTGATGAGATCTCAGTCTTCTCAAGGCTGAACAGCCCCAGCTCACTCAGCCTTTCCTCATAGGAGAGATTCTCCAGGCCCTTCATCATCTTTGTGGCCTCCACTGGACTCTCTCCACGAGATCCCTGTCTGTTTGTACTGGGGATCCCAGAACTGGACACAGTACTCCAGGTGAGGCCTGACCAAGGCAGAGTAGAGGGGTAGGATCACCTCCTTCCACCTGCTGGCTACACTCCTCTTAATGCAACCCAGGATCCCATTGCCCTTCTTGGCCAGCAGGGCACACTGCTGGCTCATGGCCAACCTGTCATCCACCAAGACCCCCAGGTTCTTCTCTGCAGAGCTCCTCTCCAGCAGGTCATCCCTCAGCCTGTCCTGATACCTGAGGTTGTTCCTTCCCAGTTGCAAGACCCTACACTCGCTTTTATATAACCTCATCTGGTTCCTCACTGCCCAGCTCTGCAGCCTGTGCAGGTCTCACTGAATGGCAGCGCAGCATTCCTGCGTGTCCGACACTCCTCCCAGCATATAGATGTATATATTATATATGTTCATATCATATTTACAAACACATGTGTTCCTTTACAAATCTGTGTTTTCCCAGGCACAGTTCTCCAGATTTAAGATTCTTCAAATACACATCAAACAAAAATGCACAGTACCTGCCAACTTCAAGATTTCTTTTCTCATAATGTTTGAAACAGACTGTCTCAGGAAGCAATACAAAACTTGATAAAACCTTGTGGAAAGCAGTTTATTGACATGGATGGTATTTCATTGAAATCTGAAAGATGTTAATATTTTCTTTATTAAGAAGACCAGAAATTTACTCTGAAATCTTCTGCATGTAAAAAAACTCAGTCCAACTGTATTGACCATATTGCTTTTGGAACACAGAGCTTTTTTCTTTTAGAGTTCAATACATTTAATGTTGTGTTCACATTTTTCACATCTCAGTTTTTCTTCCAGCAGCCTTACACAGTTAGACAGAATAGCTCTGGAGACTTGTGCATACAAAAAATTAAACTGGAGAAACTGCAGGCAGAATAAGAGAGTCAGACATCTTAAAGGCTGATTGGAAATGTTGGCTTTGAAGGGAAATGTTTTCCCCACTACAGCAGACAAGCATGAAAAAGAGAATCTGCATTTCCACTCACCTTAGAAATTCTGTCTTCCTACATTTGACATCAAATATCTGGATATCTTTCCCAACACTTTACCATCTCAGATATATACTTTGTGAACTCCCAGAATTGAGACAAGAATTCAAGTTTTGGACCAGGCAATACCAGAAAAAAGGAGGGAAACAGTGATGGGACATAGCAAAAATAACAGTGCTGTTATTGTAACATGTAACAAGTAGTCTCACAAAGACATATTGCAACAACAATAAAATACACACAAAAACCCAAAGGCACCCAGAATAATTCTGAAGGGGACTGACCACTTTGAACACAATTATCCCAGATCTTCAGCCAAGAAATAAAAACCTATTTTCTTTCATAAAGGTTTTCCTTCTTTACCCTAAATCATCAATAACATATATCAATTATTTTATGAAAATGAACACAATATGAATTAAAGTTGGTTATCTTCCTTTTAGAAAGGATATATATTTTGTCACCGAACTTATTACTGCCCATTTGATTGGAAGTTCACAAATATTTTATGACTTAAAAATAATAAA
>VXBZ01009230.1:184660-204162 GCA_013399135.1 Heliornis fulica
AAATTAATTAAATATTCTAATATACTTTTAACTAAATACAATCTCATTTCTCATTCCTTATTTTAGTAATATACTATTTTAGTAATATACTATTTTTCCAAAATAAGAAATGTATTTAAAAGATAATGAATAATAGGAATCAAAACATAAATGCTAAAAATATGCTTTTGGCTTAGAGATAGATGAGTACTTTTAGAATTGTCCTTCTCCTTCACTACACAATGCATGTGCTCTGAAGGCAAACTGATAATGTATTCGCTGAACAGCACTGATGAAAGTAAAGGTTTCCCCCCATGTAAGACAGAACAAAATAACTGTTAATTAAAAATTGTAAATATACTAGGAGCCAGGAAAAAAAAATTCTACAAAGACTGAAAAAGGTTTTAAATCTTATTGAGAGCTAACATGTGCTTTCACTAAAGAGGAATCTTATTAAGCATATATGCTTTCTAAAGACCATGTGGATAAACACGGGCTGTTAGATCATTTCATTAGAGGCTGCAAAATGGTGCCTAGAGGTTCTCCAGCAAAGATACAATTAGATTGAAGCTTCATTATTCTTTAACGTGTTATGTTTCCCATTAGACAATGATCAAAGAAAAAATACTAAAGGAGACCTGTAGGATGCAAGATTGATTAGACTGATTCAGCAGTTCAATCACTGTTTGGTGCAATATCAGCATGAATGGAGTCCCCAGAGAGCATGTTGCTATCTGATAGCACTACAGTAAGTGAAAAATCAAACTACTTTTAGAAAGCAAATTGGTTTGGGTTGCATTACACAGGAAAGGATTATATCTCAGGTAGACATTCTTCCTGGTATTCAAAAGCAGGGGTTCTAAAAACATTTCAGTTTCGGCTGTACATAAAACCCCAACACAGAACTGTTCAGTTACTCTGGAAGAAATGACATATATCTTCTTTTGGTTTATTGTGATAAATTCAGGTAATTGCTCTGTTTTTATTATGCAACCTTAAACATCTTTATTCTAGCCTTTTAAAAAATATTAGTCTTTTAATTTCATGTAGTTATTTCCTCTTCTCTTTCTTAATTCTCTATTACCCAATAGAAAATGGACATATATAATTTTCTCCAAGCACAGAACTGACATTGTAAAGCACTAGTGCAAATTATCTGCTGTTATGAATTAGAAAACATCAACTGAAAGAAATTCAGCAGCATCTGTTAAAATCAGACATGTATTTTCCACTTAAAGCAGTGGCATGCAAAGTTCCTCCAGGAATATAACTCCTCAGTAAAAGCTTCTATATTTTGAGGAATAGAAGCCTGAAGTTTAAAATCATACAGAAGTCTTGAAGCCCTTTGCCAGTAGTGTCCTGGCAAATGAATCTTCTAGAAATCTCTTGGAAAACTTATTTTTCCTTCTGAAAGTTATAGACATTTGGAAAAAAGTGGGAAGAAGAATCTTTTCTTAGAAGTTTGCTTTTTTTTTTGTACCAAAGGTTTGCTGTTGAGGTGTACTATACTTTTCACTGGACTGTGACACAAGTTCTGTGTTCAATTCTCCAAGTCATTACATATAATACTCTAAGTGGTTTGCAAATTGTGTTGATTTCTGTACATTTTGCTTGTTTTGAACATAGGCATTTATTAATCTTTGCTATAGTGCTATTCACTGCATTTCTATATCCTTACCACTGACCCTGTAACCCCAGTTTTGAGAGGGGTTTTGAGGGAGAATGAAAGAGAAATGAAAGACAGAACTTCAAGCAGTGGAGAATCTTCAACATCTGCACTATTCATAGAAGGTCACAGGAAATGTGCATTCCGTTTTTACTTAGTAAGGGAAAATGAATGGCAAATGGTGAATATAACATAGGAATAAAACGAGGCCTCTATTTGCTACCGTCCCTTAGCAAGAATGTATAAAATGTATGTATTTGAAGAAAACGGGCATTAGTAGAATTGAAAATTTAATTTTAAAAATACCATTGAATAGACAGAGTATTTTACTTCCACAGTAAACAGCCCTTTATTTTTAAAATTATGTTTGAATGCAATAAAAATATATATTTTTTAGTTGAACACATCATCAATTACAAACGTACTTTAGTGTATTTTGCAGCATCAGGAATACTGTAGCGACCTTGTAGTATGTCAGTGTGAAGAGCTTGTAATTACTGTTGAAACTACTTTTAATTGATAAATAAGTAAGTTTTAAAATATTTTATTATCAATATTAATCTAATACATTTATTAACAATAAATTTTAATCCTACGATTTTTATATTTATGAAATATTGACTTTTCTTTTTATTATTTTCATACCATACGTATGTATACCACAAGGTATAGATATCTGAAAAACAAAATGTTATAGCTTGCGTCTATTTTATAGTATATTTCTACATGTCTCGGTTTTTTCATGCCTCAGGAGAGAAAAATGTCAACATTACAGTATTGCTGGGGAAATGGAACAACCTGTTTCGATGCCTACCAGCCAACCTTTCCCTACCTAAACACCTACAGAATTAGACCAACTTTCCAGCTCGTGAGAAATCAGAGACCTTTAAGATGTATGAGAAACAGAGCTTTCCCTTACTCATCAAGACAGGTTTGTGACTGACAAGAAGGTCTGACAGCTCAGGACCCTGAATAGAAGGACAACTTAAGGAACCCTTTGGACCACTCAGAAAAGCCAGCTAGGCAGGTGGTAACTTGAGGAGTTAGCCAGGGAAGACAGCTGGGTTGTATGCAAGCTGAGAAGCCAAGCACTCTGCCTGATTTCTAGCCAGCCCACCAGCCTGGGATCCAATTGGCAAGATAGCCGGTGAGCATACTGGCAGAAAATCAGATGAACTAGCAGCTGTCTGCCTGGTCAGCCTATCAGCCTTTCTGATTTTCATTAGTATTTTTGACACAATCTACATGTTCCCGAACAATAATTCAGCTCAATTCAGTCAGGGTCTTTTTCCAGAAAATCCTGCTCAAAAATAACCTCACCAGCTCTAGCATTTAGTATATAGAGTATGCATATGGTGAATAATATTTTTATACCTCCACATAATCACATGCAAGTAGTTTATTTGAAACCACTATTAATTCATTCTTTATGTTTGAATATGTTCAAACATAAAGAATGAATTGATTTGGTCCTATTCTTCTGTAGTCACTTCTTTTCAAAAACAGTTGCTACCTTCTGCCTGCTTTTAGTCTTCCTATCTTCCTTATGCTCACAGCCTTTCTTTCATGTAATTTAAAAATCCCTGTTTGCTACTTTTCCTTCAGCAAAAATATTAATAAGAGATGGTTCTACCACATATCCTGCCAGTATCTTAGTATAAGTTCCCACCATTTTATTATTTTTCATATATTGACCCTTTTTAAATTGGGTCACTGAAGTATTTCACTTAATCATTTTTCAGTTCGTATCTATGCCAATGAGATTTACATTTTTACATTGTAGCACATAAAGTGTTTTCAGTTATTACTCTGAAATTTTATATAAACTAGTAAACTTAATGTCATGTTTTGCTATTCTATGTTGCCAATTTTAAAGACTGTCTACAGACAAACCTGGGTTTTAGTCAAAATAAAGAAAACATTTGCTGTTGTCAAAATTATTGAGAAAGTGGACATCAGATCTGAAGGAATCTTATTTAACATCAACATTGTTACTTCCTTATGCAAAGATTAATGTCAAAAAAGCACAATAGGAAGTATTTTATTTTTCTCTTTTAATGAAAATAACTACTTTGTACAAGTCCATTAAAAATACAAAGGAGAGGTGATAAACAGCTGACCATAATGTACCTGATTTAAGTAAGGCATGTGGATATTTGTTAATCAGTCCTGCAATATCATAATGACAACATTCTACAAGAACTATTTCTTTCAGTAATAATTATTCAATTAAAGAAATAATTATGACAAAATAACCTTCCAATATGCATGTTTTTAAGTTTTAAAGTAAAAAAAAAACCCAAACAACCAAAACCCATGAAACTCTCAATAGTAAGAAATTTATTGTTTTGGTGTTGTCATCACACTCAATTTTATTGAGGCAAGTAGTCCCTGATATCATCAAGTTTCATGAATAGAATATTTCAGTCTGAAGAGGCCTTTAATGACGATCTAGTCCAACTGCCTGACTAGCAGAAATATCTGCTGTAATTGGAATCTAATTATAAAACTCTGAATTATAAAATAAACTCATTATTTTGCCTGATCATGAATGTTGCTACTCTTCACAACAGAAGGAACTGTTGTTCCTATATAAAAGTCTTTTATATTAGTATAATCTCAGATATTTTTATAGAAATATAAACATTTCACGGATCCTGACCATATTTACCTGCAACAGAACAAAGCAGACAAAAAACATTCAAGAAAGTATGGTGCACCTTTTTTAATTCTTTGTATTAATTCTGGTTCTAGTTTGTGACAACACCAAAACTAACCAATGCCTTATTCCTTCCCTCTGTTTCTGTTTAGAAACCATAGTCAAACCTGCTAAAATTGTTAAAATGGGCAGAAAAGGGGGAGAAGAGTCAATTAATTACATATTCCTACATTCCTTGGGACTTTCTGAGAGCTTCTCTAACAGAGTTTCAGTGGCTCTCTATTGGATTAAGAGGCAGATGGAAGAAAAAAGGTAGAGGTAAGAAACAGATGCTCTCTACAGTTTGATCCCCTGCTGATCCCACAGATAGAACAGCAGGTGCTCGTGCTACTGCAAACAGCTAGAAAGAACACACAGATCATCTCGGGCTACCTCTGTAGCAAAATGGTAAAACTGACTTTTCATCTCCCACAAAACATATCAAAATGCTGCATGGCATATTAAAAGTTAGTGAGTTCTCTCTGTGTTTTTCTTAATGAAGATGGTTATTTTAATGTAGGAAATCTCCAGATCTCTGTTCTGCCATAACTCAAACGTTTGTTTGAGTTATGGCAGAACATTTGTTTGAGATCTGGAGATCTCTGTTCTGGATCTGAATTGAATAGTGCAATTCTCTGCCAATGGCAGAGAATTGCACTATTCACTCTGAGAGGCCTTTCCTGATGAAAAAAAATTATCAAAATGGCTCTCTGAAATATATTTTCTATTAAATCATACTTTTTTGGCCAAAAAGTATAACTCTTTGAAAATTCTTTGTCATCTGTCGCCGTAAGACTAAAGAATTTATGCAACTTCTTAAACATATAGTTATTCCCTGTTCTAGAGACTTGTTTTATGATAAACCACTTATTTTTGTATGAGTTAATTCCTGATGATCAAGAGAGGTAACAAATTATTTTTTTTTTATTCAGTCCCATGATGATAAACATAAAAGTGGACATAAATATTTAAATACTGGCAGTGGGTTCATAAGTGGTTTTCTACCTGAAGCTGCACAGGTTATCATTCCCCTAGCTGTTAACCATTTAATCATTTACTTTTTTTTTTCTGAATATAAATTACTATTCTTTCAGAGTTGCTAATTTTTCTTTTGAGTGAAACCTTCTGAGATTTAATCAAAAAAAGAGCCACATGAGCAGAAATAGTTTAAATAATGTTTGCTCACCTTTGGAAGTGTTTGAATGGAATAAGTCAGATCGTCCAAGTAGCTGACCTAGAAAATTAGGAAGGCACTGTAAGTGTGCTATTTGACTCATTTTGGAAGGGTGCAATGACCTCCCTCTCTGATGCTTTCACTGCACAGTAGTATTACAGCAGTGCTTAAAGGTGGGTATTTGTCAATGTGAGTCCAAACCAGAACCTGAACTTTTTATGAGGAAAAACTAGACTATTTGATGAGATATCAGTTTCATTTGGAATTGTGAGATTCAAGACAGTTTCTGATTTTTTTTTAATCTATGTGACTAGACAACCATAGAACATTGCTGCTGAGGAGTTACGGTGTAGGGAAAAGGACTGCTCAGTGTTCTCATGCTAAAAGTTTTCTGTGAGATCTTGACTCCACCGAAAACCGTTGAGTCATAGTCTCTATTGCTACTGATAATGTTCTCTCCTGTTCCCTGTGAGAGAGTTGCTATGTTTCTCCCATGGGGAATAGGATCAATAAAAGTAATGACAAAAGTTATGATGTGGACATATTTGTTACCTTGAAGTCATTTGCAATGGAAATATATTGCCAGCAACATTTAATTCAGATGTACATGAAGATGGCATTTTAGCACATCCTCATAAAGTAGCAGTACATACCATCTAAGTGTTAGCAGATTAGGATTCTGTCAGAGGGAAGTACGGCAGTTTAGAAGCTATAAGAACAGAACCCCAATATTACCTCTGTCACATCTAAAATTTACCTACCAAAGTGGAATATATATATATATATATATATATATATATCAAACACACAGATATCAACTTACATTTTAAAGTATCTGTCCAACAACAATCTATGCAGAACACATAACAGTCAGGGCATCCAATGTGGTTGTGACCAACATCAGGAGTTTAGAGGAACAAGGTACTAACACTTAAAAGATAACAATACCCACACACCTGCATCTAGGTTTCAATAAATAAACAACAACAACCCCTCATAAGCTGTTCAATTCTCCTTACTTAAACCCAATAGTGGTTATCTGGCTCAGTATCACCTGTTGAATCCTTCCACAAATACATTTAAATATGTAAGGTTGTTAATAGCTCATGTACTTTGTTTCTTTTCTACATGCACCTAAGCTGTTAGAGAGCACAGATATTCAAAGCTTTCAGATTAATCTTTTCTCTGCTTGCTTTGCAAACTCATAACAAAATCATCTAATGAATCAGAGCTGTGCAGGTGTAGTCAAGGTCTCATTTTATCTCAGAAATACTGTTGGGTAGGCTTCATCTGTAACAAAGTTTGAGGTCTTATTTGGTCAAAATAACAGGGTTCAGAGAAAGTTCATGCCCTTTGCCACTCATTTCAGCAATATTTTGAACAGACAGAGAAGATGAGATCAAGACAGTGTCAAATCACTGCATTTCTCAGACTGTAGAAAAGTGGATGAAAGGTGTTTTAGGAGTATTTTTTTAATGTAATCATCATGTTGACAATTTGTAATGAAGTGATTGTTACAAACAAAACATATAGACTGTGTTACTACTTTACTGTTCTCTGTGAACAAAATATTATGGAAGGAACAGACCTCATTTCATTGATGCACTGAATTATTTTTTGTGCAACAATAGGGGAATCTGGGTTAGTTTCCTGCTCAGTCTGAGAAATAATACTTCATCCCTTGTCAGTAAAAGTCAGCAAACTCTATATATACTTCTACTCTGATCTAGAATCTACAAAATACTAATAACTTACCTGTGTGGTTTCAGATCTGAATAGGACTACAAGGACAAAGAAAGCAATATTAGGCATTGATATCCACAACTTTGTGTACACACATTTAATACTTCTAACTTCTAATACTTCCAGCTTTTTTTTTTTTTTTTTTTTTTATAACGTGATCAATGGAAAAAAATTATGGGTCAGGGAAGTTTATTAATGTCTATGTATTAACCATTTTGGGGTGAATACATTGCAAGTGATCGTTGTGAAATGTTAAAAGAGGCTGCATGGCATCCAGAGCACAGGATAAAAAAATACTGGCTAGTAATAAAGAAGTTGTTCGTCAAACAGCAAACAAAGAACTTTGACTGAAATAAGACTAAATGAACTCCAGTTGTGCTGAAAGGCTGTGTGTGCAAACTTGTGTGTATACATAATCCATGTAAACTAGAAACATTTTAATTTCCTTTGATCAAAATGTATTGTTTCACCAGTCTCTGTATAGGAGCTTAATGTATTGATTGGAATGTTGCAATAGATTTTCTTTGCTGAATGCTTGTATTCTGACACCAGTTTTAGCAGCAACATAACCCTCTTCCCTATAGTAAATGTAACACTCCAGGAAATCAAAATCAATGTTGACTCTTGTCATTACTAACATAAAGCCATAACAATCACATTTTCTCATGTATATTCTCTTCATTCATTAATTTAAAACCAGGTATTTTATTCTTGTCATCAATTCTGACACTACTCTAGCATTTCCAATGTTTAGTATAATATTTTGAAAATGAAGCAGCATAGACATAAATTAAAAATATGTTACAGTCATTCATAAGATAAACGTGTGGTTTGGTTTTTTTTTTTTAGCATTGGTGTCTATTCCTCTAGCTACTTATTGCTTTGACAGTTACTGACACATGGCCTGTCAGAAATGGAATTTTCTAGACAGCATGACTGAGCAGTTGAGAACTCAGCAGTTAACTGAACTGAATGTTTCCTCTCCAAAATAAAGCCATGGGGAAAATAGTCATCATCCTTGTCAAGATCCAGCCCAAACAGTTTACATAAACAGCACATTACTGGCACAAAAAACCTGAAGTCTTGGATACTAGTTTGAACAAACCCATTGTGTTAAGCTTTGAGCCAATTAATTGTCCCTTATTACAACTGTGTGTCACATCTTGTTTGGCAATACAGATGTCTCATTAAAGTTTCCTTATAACCTTTTACAAACACTTAAAAAAACTCCCACCATATTAGTCAGTTCTTAGAGTTATTTAAAACGAATGGTGAATTCTGGTAATTGGTGCACAGGATTAGAGATAAGTTTATTCCTGAACAGCTCGGTAATGTATTACCTGAGCTGTTTCTTAACCAGATTTCTTTGAAAATCCAAGAATCTATTGGATTTTGGTCTTTTCCATAGCTGTTAGGACTGTTCAGATAGTCTGGGAAACCAAATAAAACTTGGCGACATTTAGTTGTGTGGCAAATGACCTTCTACAAGGAAAGTAGCCTTGGAGCAGATGGGTACAGACAATGTACTTCTGAAGCTCAAGGAAGAAGGTAGGGAGTAGCCACAACTTTGGTAAAGCTAAATGTATCACACAGAGGGCACAAGGCAAACTGAGGGTGGGATTTGTTTTAGATAAATAGCTATATAAAATTAGTGAATCAACTGTCAGATGAGTAGATGAACTGGTTGTGTAAACAAACTTCCCTAAATTAATTAAAAAAAAAAACAACCTGTGGTTTTTTACATGTCTTTCTGAGCACACTAGACCAGCATGCAGGGAAAGTTATATCACTCAGCCCAATAAAGCATAAAAACTGACCAACCAACGAACTGAACTTTTACAAGAGCAACAGGCATCAGCTCACTTCAACCCATGTATTCCTTCCTCATGACTGAGGACACCCAGTGTCATCGTGGTGAGCATATTTTAGACTGGTAATGGGAATCAGGCTTCTATTGTGATCCAACTGCATACTGTGCTTGTGTTGTGATTTTAGTACATCAGTATAGATGTTCCTAGCCACCTTATGCAGATTATCTAAAAACTATTACACTGATACACAAAAAAAAAAGATAGTTAAGTCTTGAAGAATATTGATACTGAAGAATATTCTGCTACAGTCACGCTATCTGCTAGATCAAAAAAACTGGTAAGACTGGCTGCAGAGCCATAATAAAGGGAAGGATGAAAGAATATGTGTCAGTAAACCAATTCAGCACTTTTTGACAGTGCTGAAATGCCTCCTCAGTGAGGTACCGTAAATGCCAAAAGAAACATGAAATATCTCCAGTGCCAACTCTTAAGAGACACATAAGGGTGATTAATTGATTGAAATCCATATGCATTCTTAACATTTTTGTCTCTCTGTTTGGCTAATTGCTCTCTAGTATTCCCTACTTCACATATCCCTGGAGAATGCATTATGGAACAAGAGTAATTTTTAAATCAGTATATTTTCCTTTTTTTTTTGGTGCCTGTTTATACTTTTGTCTGGCTATGATGTAGTAACTACAGAGTAGAGCTTCCTTACTCTTATGCATTATTCTGTGCTCTCATTCTGATAGGCTGAGATCCAGCTCAGCTATCATTAGCAATCTAAAAGCTAGTCACATACTTCTAATTAATCATCCTGGCTTCCTGCATTCATGTGAATGACACTGAGAAGGAGATACATTCCATCTTTTAAAGACCTCATTCTTACCGTGGGATGATTTGCCTGCTGAAAACATTTTCTCTCTCCCGCTCTTTATCCCTCTCTACTAACTGGCAATGAGCTGGATTTTTAGTCTCCATTCACAATTAGGCTTCTAAAAACATTATTTTAGGTGAACTGAATCTCTCTTAGACATTAGGGTCATGAATTTAAGATACTCTGTGTTTACAAAACTCGTCACTTTTTGAATCAAGTCTTATAAATGTCAAATAATTCTTTTCTAACCAACATGTATGAACTACTTAGCTGGTAATTTTTACCCCATGTTGCATTATTAATATTTATATGTTCTTCTACAAGTACAGACAACAAGCTCTCTTTCCCTAAAGAACTGATTTTTTCCCTGTGGCTGCAATAGACACCGATCATAAAATAACATGTGATTAAGACTGAAATGCTCAGTTAGTGACTGTCAGGGAACTTATTTTTTTTAAAGAAGAATGAATAAATTTAACTGCTTTACATGGAAGGAGGTTTCAGGAAATAACATGAAACATGAAAAATCAGGCAATGGTCTGAGAAACAAAATCATATCAGACCCCAAGCATCGTATATAAAAAAAATAAAAGATAAGAGGCAAAATTTGTCTAGATGTAGGAAATACTCTTAATTGCAACTTCACTACTGGAATAAGTCACAGATTCTGCTTTGGGGTTTCTTGTGGGTTTGGTTGATTTTTGTTTGCTTGTTGTCTAATTTCCAGCTGACTCTAAACACAGACATGGAGCATAAGAGTGGACATTTTAATTAGCTTTTTAGGGTAATTTTTTGTTATAAAATAATCCAGACTATCAAAGCTGTAATGAAATATTTCAGAATAATGACTTTTTATGCATTAGGTTATAGAATCCTGTGTTGTCTCATGCTCATTAGATAAATCAGTTAGGGAAAAATAAAACCCAAAACCAAAGTAGTGCATCCTTAACATCTTCATAGTGATATATATTTTCATCGCTACAGAAATGAATGTACTAATTACTTAATAGCTATTTTAATATGAAGGTAAACAAAAGCCAATTAATTTTCAGCTGCATTTCCTGACCTCAAAATATACCTACTTTGGTAAAAAGTGTGCAACATAGATATTCTTGAAGAACTATTGAAACTTTGTGACCCACTTCCGTAAATTTATCTGCTTTTTATTCACTGGTTGCTCAAAAGAGTTGAGTGCCTTGGAGACCTCTAAAGTGTATTGATGGAACACTCTCCTGAAGTCTAATGTAAGCTGCTGCATGTTAGACCATACTATAAAAATAGAAAAGAAACAAACAAAAACCTAAAACTGCTGTGGAGCTCTATTTCAGACTTTTAAGGAGATGTTAAGTTTCCATTAAATGATCTATTTCAGACTTTTAATGAGATATTAAGCATTCATTAAATATTTAAGTAGGTATTTGTAACATAGAATGACAATATTACAAACTGAAATTATTTTGATACAATTTTAATAATTTTTAATAATTTCCTTGCAGAAAAGAAAAATAAAAGGTACAGTAAAGAGAGTTTGATAGTACACCCATCACTTGCACATATGCAGAAGTGAACATTATTCTTCCTAGTACTTGAGTCAGGCTATTTAACATAGTGTTTTCAGTAGCCTACAGTACTCATTCTAAGTTAATTTCTTTCCAGAAGATTCTAAAGTATTTAAGAAGGTTATGTTTCCTAAAATCTTTAGTAAGCACATCCTGCTCATTTTATCTTTACATTCCACCTTTATGAAAATTATTCAATCATCTTTGGCACTATGTCAATATCAAGCAAAAGCTAACAGTTGCAATACATTTTCTATTAAGTTTACTTTGCCTTAACACTGTAGACACAGAGGGTCATCACAATGGTTTCAATACCCAGGATATTGTTGGAGACAAAATGCTCTCTTTTCTAGAGTTGAGAGAATACAGAACTAAATCTTTCTAAGCAGGTTTATAGTAAACATGTTAATGAAAACAGGATTGAAAATATGTATGGAATGCTCCTGAAGTACTTATGAAGACACAATCAAAGCCCTAAAGCCAAAGTTTATAATGTCACTGGCAATTTTATCATTCTCTTCCAGGTCTATTAGAGTCCAGCATTATACTCACCTCATTCATATCTGAATTCTCCAAAACAACTTACTGATTATTCTATACCACTGAAACTGATATGCTGAAAATGTTTGATTAGCTTTTTCCCATGAGGGAAAAAAGTGACTTACTGATAATCACTGAGCATCTCTAATTATTTATTTGGTAAGTAAATAGTCTATCTTGAAACTTCTACACTTAAAATCTTGATATGGGAAAAAGGAAACATACCATATATGGAGTTAAAAACTTGTTGTTGACATATATATATATTTAAATCAGATGGAAAGTCTTATTCAAAGTAAGATGAATTTGTCACACAATCCCGTCTCCTTCCTAATATTTATATTTATATCTGTCTTCTAGTATAATGCTCACTCTTGCAGTGTTCCTCTGGCTCCCAGGGCTGACACTTAAGTCTTTCTCAAACACACTGGCAACGGGAGATTATGACATAACAACAGCACCCTGACATTTTAACTGACAGTGATATGATATTCATATGTAGGGTTACTTTCACAGAATAACGGATTCACAGAATGGTCTGGGTTGAAAAGGACCCCAAAGATCATCGAGTTCACACCCCCCTACCACTTTCTCTTCTCTCCTGAAAAGTTTGTTTATTCCTCAGTCTAGTAGTCTGCTTATGTTTATATTTATCTTTTCTTAATATGTTTTCCTTCATCCTCACCACTGACCAGTTTAAAAGTTGCACATGGTACCCAGCCTCAGTTGTCAAATAGCATGATGACCATGCTGAAAGTGAAAAGAAGCATGACCATGTAAATTGACTGAGATGAGTTTTATCTGCTATTATAATGGTGGGGCTTTTTCTGTATATGCTATAAGTAATGTGTACTCCTACAATATGGACAACAGCAATCCAGGATCACAGGATCAACCACATAAACCCTCTAGAGTAACCCTTGTTACTTTTTCCTTTCTAAGTTTTTTTTTTTTTTTTGGGGGGGGGGAGTGGTCTTGTTTCATCATAACAAGAGCAGAATAATTCCTGTACATTTAATTGATTTTTGAACCAATAGAACCCTGGATCCTTTAAGAGGTGAAGAATTGGGATTTCAAATATCTTAAATTGCCATTCCCACTTACTCAGGGATTACCTTGAATAACACCCAGGATTTATAAAACACTTAAAAACATCCCCTCTCTTGATATTTTTATGGAAGGACTTGCAATTGATGTACTCCAGCGTAAGATCATGGACATCATAATTTTATGAAGACAGCTTTGTTGAATAGTTTCAAGAAAGCTTAGTAAAGTTGAAATTCCAGAACATCTTCAGCTGTACAAGGGACAGAAAATGCAAAGAAAGGTTCCCAGACTGAGATAAGGACAGGGAGATATATCACTCAATAATTAGTGTCACGGGCAAAATAGACTCAACTTGTGAAAATTAATTTATTACCAATCAAATCTGAGTGGGATCATGAGAAATAAAACCAAATCCTAAAACACCTTTTCGCCCACCTCTCCTTTCTTCCTGAGCTTAACTTTACTCCAAATTTTCTCTACCTCCTCCCCACAAGCTATTCAGAGGGATGGGGAATGGTGGTTGTAGTCAGTTCATCAGAGACTTTCTCTGCCACTCCTTCCTCCTCACACTCTTCCCCTCCTCCAGCATGGGGTCCCTCTCACAGTAGACTGTCTTGCTAAAACTTTTCCAGCCTGAGTCCTTCCCACACACTGCAGTTCTTCATGAACTGCTCCAGCATGGGTCCCTTCCACAAGGTGCACTTCCGTCTGCTACACCATGGGTTCCCCATAGGGTCACAACTCCTGCCAGCAAACCTTCTCCAAAATGGAATCCTGTCTCTATGAGGCCATAGGGCCTGTCAGAAGCCTTCTCCAGGGCAGGCTTCCCATGGTGTCACAGTCTCCTTTAGGACTCCACCTTCTCTGGAATGGGGTTCTCCAAGGGCTGCATGTGGAATCTCTGTTCCTCATCATGCTCCATGGGCTGCAGGGAGACAGCCTGCCTCACCATGGTCTTCTCTACAGGCTGCAGGAAAATCACTACTCTGGTGCCTATTCCTCCTCCTTCACTGATCTTCATGCCTACATATGTGTTTCTCACATATTCTCTCTTCTCTCTCCAGCTGCAGGTGCTGTGCAACTCTTGATGTTGTCCTGTGGTTTTTTTCCTCCTTCATAGTTATGTTACTGCTACTATTGCTGATGGGCTCGGACCTGAACAGCTGTGTATCCATCTTGGTAGTGGCTGCATTGTCTGGTTCAGACATGAGGGAAGCTTTTAGCAGTTTCTCACAGAAAGTTCCCTCTGTAGACCCCCTGCTACCAAGAACTTGCCACACAAACCCAATGCACCTAGATAGGTCATACACTTAAGATTAAGCAAAGATTGAGTAAACCAAGAATTTGCAGGGTTCCATATCACTGAATGAAACTTGGTCTATGTGAGTGTGCTTATGTAATTTCTTTTTCTTTTGTTTGCTTTTGGTCTTTATAAGCATGTGTTTTTACCTTTTGATCTATATTTTATTTTATTCATTAATATCTTTTAAAAGGTCAAACTTTAATAAAATATTTTAAAAGGAACCCACATTCTTCATTTTATTCATGTCCTGTTTGAGCCAAGGATCAAGGAAATTTCCTTTGTAGCTCTACTTTGAATACCTAATATTCCTAATTAATGCTAAGTATTATTCTAGAAAATTATATTCTAATTTTCCAAGCTGAGCATTTGAAATTAGAAGATATCTATAAATTAGCATGTGGTAGAAATTAAATCCTTCATATTTGTGAGGTATGTTAATAATAATGTATGCCACAGAAAGGACTGGGAAGAATATAACATTTTATAGTGATTCCATTTCTAAAATACAAAATCTTAATCTGCACCAAAATAATGTTTAATCAATAAGACAGCATCAGGACTGGCTAGAGGATTTATCTTTTTACCTATTTGTTTTATATTTCTCACAGGTGTTTCAGATTCTATACCTAAACTATATTCTATTCCTAAATTCTTACTTCAGATAGTCAAGCATTATGGGCAACCTGACTCATAGGCTATGCACTGATAAGGCAAAATTATTTCCTTTTTGAAACTACTTCTGCATTTTATGACTCAGTTTTTAGAATCTGGTTAATTTCTATAGTTGTCTTGAGATTCCATGTGCTCCACTTGTATAATGCATACTCCAGGGTGCCTGATTCAGTCATGAAACTGTCCCATTCCACATATATACTAACAGCATTCTGATGTATTTTCCTCTAGAAACTTCCATCCCTGAAGCACTTAGCATTGCTTGGCTTTTTTTTTTAAAACACCCATGTCTTCTAATATTCTGCAATCAGTAAACATGGTAAAAAAGAAGGGCGTGGGGTGGGAGTGGTTGCATTTGTTTCAAAAAGATGTTGTGGCTATATTAGCTTCATTTAAAATACATTCCTCGTATAGAACAGTAAATGTGTCATGTCTCAAAGGTTTTTTAAATTCTGAAATTTCTCCTTCAAAGTCAAATTAATTCTACTGGAGATCTTGCACTCAGCAAGGCTTCTGATACTTGATTCTGTCCATAAAATGAGAGCTCTGCCTTAGTAAGAAGTAAACCTATCATTTTTCAGTTCAGGGTATTCAAGCTCAAATCTTACTCTTCATGATTACAAGTAGGATGTGGAACTGCTAATAGTTTACTATGAAACATATTATTTGTCTAATTTAAAATTGATAGTTCTCTTCATAAGAGAAAAAACAATAATTCTAGGAACAATACTACATCAAATTTCATTTTCACAAAGTTTTGCTATGAATTAATCCCTACTGGGGAACATCTAACTATACAATTCCCATGTGTAAAATACATTGTCTTTTCTGGCTTTGTGGATCTTATTTTTCACCCATAAGACATCCTTAGACATCCTTAAGATTGGAGAGAATATCAGTGATTAATTGTTGGATCATTTTATTTCTCTCAAAGTCACACACAGCAGAAAAGAGCTAGGTATTCAATTAATCCTTTTTCATAAAATTTGTTCAATGCTTTGTTGTTATTTCTGAAAGTGAGAGTGAGATACCTTTGGAATGGACGTTCTGGAACCTGAGTGGACTGGTAAGTGTAAAACTACAAGGGATCACTTTTGGATAGGGAGTTGGACTATGAAACACTGATGTCTTTAGGGAATGGAATGATTCAGCCTTCCCATGAGAATTCCAGTGATGTGTAAATGTTCTGGGGAAGATATCATTTGAAAGGTATACTCACCAAGGGATAAAAAAGTACAGGGAATGTGGGAATGGAAGTCAAAGGAGCTCCTTCATAGTTTTTGTTATGGTATCTGCAAACATTAACAGTTGCGATTTGGCTTTAGTTATGAGGGTTGGTTTTTTGAGGTTTTTTTCAATGCATTCTACCAACTGTAGTAAAGAGAGTGTACAAGCTGTGAGTGTCCTGACTTAAATCTAGATAGACTAACAGTGAAGATTCCTAAAAATTTTTTGTTTTAACATGAGGTATCTCTGACAGAGATGTCACTGAATTATTGAATTTATTTGGAATTCTGTTAATGAATTATTCAGAAGCTCACGGAAGTGCTGTATGCTTGTTTGGTTTTCCTTTTTTTTTTTTACTGGAAAGTTTGCAAAGTAAATCAATAATCAAGGTCACCATTCTCTGTGAGAAACGAAACAGTATAAAAATACTTTATCATACAAAGAAAACAAAATTACTTGAGAGCCATGTGCGTCATTACAGAGAAAACATGTAGGGATTAGTCTGACGATCGCTGGCAAAGCATAGTTTGGTCATTCCAGAATTCATTTTTACACATAGATATACGAGCAGGAGAAGCAAACTTAATTGTACAAACCAAAAAACAATCATTGCTTTCAGATATAGTTGCCAGAATTTATTTTTCCATGCTACCCTTCTGTAAAAATATATCTGCTACTTTCTACATGACATCTCTGAACAATTAGCAGGTACTGCAGACTGCAACCTCAAGGCTAACGAAGATTTACTAATAACATATGGCATCTTGTAGAAGGCAAATTACAGGAAATACTAATTATAGAAATAATAGGCACTACAGTGTCCAATCTCTTACTCAGATATAAGCTTAGAAAAGGTGAATTATTTAGGTTGAAACATGAAAAATTAGGATGATGCTGGTTACAATTAAAAATATGATTGCATTATTTGAGTGCTACTGGTAAGCAGGGGGTTGCACTAGCTGACTCAGGGAACAGATTAGAGCCCTATATTCCTGTCCACAGATTTTCTATCAAATGATAAACTGTACAAAAATATTCCCTTCCTTCTTCTGTTGGAGATAGATTGTATTAAAGTACAGTCAAATTACTATACCAGTGCTGCAAAGTTTTAATAAAGCTCTTGAAATCAGGATGCATGATAAGCAGACACTAATGCTATAGTGCTTTATATTAGAGAAAGAGAATATAACATTTATGTCCAGCCAAAACTCACATAACCAGCATCTAAGTAGTTAAAGAGTAAATTCCTTTACTGCAGGACTCAAAACTTCAGGTTCACAGTTGTTTGCACAGTCAGCACATATTGATGTACAAACGGGAAATATTAGCCTTTATTTTTCTGTAGGGCCATTAGAGTTATTTGCTAGCAGGTGTGATGGAAATAAGGCATAAAGGATACTGTAACATATTTAAAAAACAAATCCACAACGTAAGTACATTTTGAAATTTTATAGATCATCTCATAATATTTTATTCCTCTATAAAACACTGACATTTTTTCAACACAACAAAATTAGGATTTAGAGATAATTTATAACTCTCAATAATATGGTAAGTGGATTTTCTTTCCTAAATATTTAAATATTTTACTGGGATATGGAGAAAAAGGTTTACAGCTGAAGTCCAAATCCACACAAGGATTAAGGAAAAAGAGAAGCAAACACAATAGATAAAAACCCCTACAGTGATGGGGATCAGGCACTGACTAGTTAGTTCCTTTTTTTTCCATATATTTATTCATGGTATGCCAAAATAAAATATCAGGAACCTTTCCCTGACATAATGTTATTGCTGCTTTTTGCTTTACTAAAATCCAGGCCTCCGCACACAGTACCTGATTCTGCCGTCATCTGCTGTCTGCTGCCTTGAGCAACTGACAACATTGGTTTGTTTAAAATTGCTCTGTTCCTGCCTTTTGTGGCAGAAATTTCTCTCCTGCACACATCTTCAGGAAAGCTTGTCCTGACTTCCTGGATTTTAATAAAAGGGGAGTAGAGATCTGTCTTTGTATCAAAGACAATCTGATAAATAACTCCCAAATAAGCTAGTTGTTTTCCATATTGCAGATGCAATAAAGGCATAAAAAGAGAGGCATAAATTCAGCACAGGTATAGTAAGAAACTGCTCCAATATAAGCTGCCCTAGCAGTTCAGAGTCCAACACTGCTAAGATCCAATATTCTTTTCCTCTATGCTTACTGTCAGTTCTGAAGAATTTATGAGAATAGGATTAAAAACTGACAAATTGATACCTCTGTGGTATAAATAATTTTATTTTCATTCTTTCAAGGCTTCTCTTCATGGCAAATTATCGTGTAAAAAACATACAAAGGTGATTTTTGTGGGATTTTGTTTTGTTTTGTGGGGTTTAGGGTTTTGTTTGTTTTAGTCAAATATAGCTACATTGAATATTCTTTAAAGTATATTTGGGGCTTTAAATAGGAGAAAAAGAGCAATGCAATACACTGTCTTCACTCCTACTTAGCCATAGGGGTCACACTATGCCCCTCCTCATGTTCATAACTTCCCGGTGTTGTCAGATATAACTTGCTTCACCAGTTATTCAAATTACTTACAGATAGTTTGTTACATCTCTAGCATCATAAGAACATCTGTCACATTAAGCTGCACAGAAGTCCACACAGGCTTTGCTTCTAAAACTTACAGTACTCTGGCAAATTTTGTAGCAAATATAGGCTGGTTATGCCTCCCTAACTTTTGTAGAAGTTTTCATTTGATTCTGTTAAAGAATTATCAGAAGGAAGATGTATTTAGAGGCTGAGCAATGTGATGTACTGAAGATTCTAATTAAATGTGCAAAAATAACCCTATCTGCTTAATCTGGAAAAATTGAAAAGAAACATTACATTAAAAACCTCCATCACTCCCACAAAATTTAGGATAAATTATTCCAGCTACCATGTTCTACCATGTTCTGTCATCTGAAGGTGCCAGATAACCTTTTAATAGAAAAAATAAATGGTGAATGCACTGGTCAAGTATATTGCATTGCACTACATCTGAAAAGAGCGAAGGGCAGAGGATCACAGAATTATCAGCTTTTATATTCAGTTATAATACGCTCTCTAATATATGGTAGCTGCAGTGTATGTACATAGTTTGCAGAGTTTTTTAACATGACAGTAAACATATGCCAGCTCTCTCAACCTTTGAAATTGGCTTTCATGAAAGGAAAAGAAGGAGAAG
>VXBZ01009232.1:8292-28678 GCA_013399135.1 Heliornis fulica
ATTCTATGATTCTATTTTCCTTCTCTCCATTTATTAATGTATGATCACCTGCAGCAAAAGCAGAAAGACAGAGGCAAAGCAGGGGGCACTGCAAGCATGATGACATACAAAGACCCCAATGGAGAGACATTCCTGATTTACCCTCCAGAATCAGAGCAAACTTAACATTTCTGCTGGGATGCTCACTGGGTGCCCCTGGAGACAACCAGAGCACCCTGGGGGGATGCTCCCTAGGGACAAAGCTCAATTAATTTCCTTGCCATAAAACTGTTTGCAATTTCAGAAAAAGACTTTTTAATCTCCCATATTCTCACTCTGTAAAAAATGGGAGTAATTACCCCTCTCATCAAGAGCTGCACATTGATTAAAGCACTTGAATTCCTCCAATGGAAGGTGTTCCAGAAATAGCAAATCTGCCATAATGCTGTTTCTGTACCTTGGTTTTTTATTTGGTTGGGGTTTTTTTTCACAGCAGCACCACAACCAGCCTGACTTTCCACTCTCCTTTCAGAAGCTCACCCAAAGAGGACATTTCCTGGAAGTTCAAAAGAGTTCACACTCAAAATAGCCCAGACAGTCAAAGTTCAGGCCTCCTGTATCACCACTGGCTGGTTGTAAACTATGTCAGGCTGAAGTGTTAATCTTGCAGCTCTCCAATGTGACACTGGATATTCTGCATGAGCAAACTCCTTTCCCACAATCTCTTTGCACAACAGATATTTAACAAATTAGAGATAAAGCCACCAGTCAAACCAGGAGATGGATGGACCAGACAGACACCATGCATGGGAAAAACAGCTTAGAGAAGTACACAGGGGAAGAATTCCCAAAACATTGCTGTGGGATTTTATAGACAACAAATAATATGGCTTTTATTAGGAAGTACCCTAGATGTGAAGCCAAAAAAATATTTCCAAGCACAAGAATAGACCATGACACAGGCACTGCCCAGTGTCAACAATACCATCCCAAAAGATACCCATATCAAAGACACACACAACTTCTTCATGCTGAGAAAGATTGTGGCAGTCATTTGGCTCTCAGAATCACAATGTCAGGAGTTGGAAGGGACCTTGAAAGATCATCTAGTCCACCCCCCCTACCTGACCAGGACCATCTAGATTAGATCACACAGGAATATCTCCAGATTGGTCTTGAATGTCTCCAGAGAAGGAGACTCCACAACCTCTCTGGGCAGCCTGTCCCAGGGCTCTGTCACCATCACAGTGAAAAAGTTCCATCTTATATTAAGATGGAACTTTCTATGTTCCAGCTTGGAACCATTTCCCCTTGTCCTATCACTAGACAAGGGGAAATGTGGCTCATTAGGCACAATCTGCATCACACCAAGGTGTAGCACCTGCATTCAATGATTCTTCACCAACTTGGAGCACGGAGCAAAGTCCAACTTCTGGCTCCCCAGAAGAAAAGTCATCCCTTGACATAGATCCTGTGGAGCCAGGAGTCTGACTCAATGATCCTTATGGTTCCCTTCCCACTCAGAAGTCACAGTTCAACCTCCATGATAAATAACAGTAGAGTTTGAGCTCTCCCACACACTACCACAGATTTAACGTGTCCAGAGGACAAAAATATATTCTTTAATCACTTCCTCAACTCTCCACAAATTAAAAAATAATAAATAAATAAATTAACTGCTCACAAAGTTGCTTTTATCAGCATAGAAAAGCTCCATTAGGAGCCAAAAATAAGTTATGAGGACAAGAGCATGGCAAACAGTTCAGCAAGAGCAGGACTGGCCTCCTTGGGTCTAAATGTTGGGTTTTTTGCAGCTAAGGGGAAGAGGCTGCCACTGCAGAGGCAGGCAGCTGTAGGGCTCAGCTACATGAACCAGCATTCAGCAGATCTGCTACCTCATTCCTGCACATATAGGCTGGAAAGGAGATAAATTATTTCCACTTTATGCTGGTTTTCTTCTACTAGGCACTGTGTTGCAACCCCTAAAACCTACCTCTGACTCACAGAGGATCCAGACAGGCAGGCAACAGTGCTTTACAGGCAGTTTAACCCCTTGCTGTGAAGAACTCAACTCATTAATCTATGCAAACAGTGAAGGGGGAAGAAAAAATGAAGATCATAGCAACATCCCAACCCTGCAGCTCAGATCCTGGTATACATCATCTTTTTTATCTTTTAAAACTGCCACACCATACAGTTTACCTGGCTGGTCTTTCATTAGCACTCCCCATGATTAGTGGAATAAAGTTCTATTCCCCTTGGGCTGACTGTCATTTGGCATTAATTTATTCTCCTATCTGAGTGGACATCAAGACAGACAAAGCCATGATCTGAATGGTGGGTGTACAAGCCCACCATTGTCCCACCAGGTAATGGCCATGAGATGCCACATCCATTATCAGAGGATACTGTTCCCTTTCTATCTCAATTTATCCAAAAATAATTATGGTCTGTACAAAACTACTTAAGGCACCAGGTAACCCAGCAAGGAGGCCAATAATATCCTCAACATCCAAGTGTAGATGCTGCAGTACCAGGGCAAGGGATGGAAGACTCAATATCTAGAGTTTCTGAAGATCAGCTCAGGGCTTTTGCATCCAGCAATCTTCCCCAAGTAGGTGTCAAAACAGCCAAAAGAAGCCTCTGATGGGTGTCTTCCCCTTAACAACTTCAGTGGATGTGGGAGGAGAGAAGCTGTGAGGTGAAACCCATCCAGGCATTAACAACTCAATAGCTGGACACGCTCCAATGTACTTCCCTCAAAGTGAAAGAGCCTTGTAGAGGGGTCGAACAGCCAGGGTGAGCACGAAGGTTGCCAGAGGCATTTTCTTCACTTCAGAAGTTTAAAAGCAGCTCTTCAATCTATTTCTTGTTACACTATGGAACAGAACCCTGGCAGACAGTCAAGATGCTCTATGGGCTGCTGACCACATCGCTATCAGAAGCAATTTTTTCCTCCTCCTCCTCTGTTCAGACCATGAAAAGTAACTTGGACTTGAAGGAATAACTGGGTGAAAAAAATGCATGGTACAAAAAAAAAAATTAAAATGGATTTTACATTTAATTTTCACTTCCCAAACAATTTTTCTCACTCTTTCTGCAGAAGTATAGTTGCTTGTGCAAAAAAAACCACAAACCTATAGCAGAAAAGTTATCTGCACAGTCACTGAAAAGGCACCAGTTATGTCCATGGGCCTTAAGTACAAGAATGTGATGTCAAAGTAGATCTTTTGGGGTACAAATGGTCAGCAACAGACTCTATTCCCAGATTTACTTGCTAGCAGGGATTTTCTGGGCCCTGAGCTCTTCAATGCATCTCAGAGCATCCAAGTTTTCCCAGCAAGAAACAGCTGGTGAGGAAAGGATGGCTAATACTTCAATTAATAGCTATGGCAGTCATGGTTCATAATTATTACTAATTATATCAAGGTATGTTAGGTATTACATGTACTCAGGGCCTGCTTATTGTTCATCCTGACAATACAATGTTGCCTTCACGAGACAAAGGACAATGGAAAAGTAGAGCCTGGTTTATAAACCCACAGCCAAACATGAGGCTGTCAACTGTCTGCCTGGAGGATACCCATCCAAACAATCCAGGTTGCTTTGTCACAGGAAAATATCTGAATTATCCATGGCAACTTGGCTCCCATTTCAGTGGGACTGATGGAGCTTCTAAATATAACATGTGCAAAGCCACATTTCCGATTTGGTTTTTTTTTTTTTATAGGCATGATAAAAATCACTCTTCAGCAGTCAGGTTATTAATACTTCAGATGCACTAAGAGGGAAAAAAAAAAATCATGGTATTTTGCAGATATTTCCTGTCCATATCTTCCTGTCCAAAAATCAAGCAAGGAAGCTCAGAGGTGCATCTGCTGGTTAAGTCTGCAAGCTCCAGAGGAGACTCCCCTTGGATTTACTCCAGTACATGCTGCAGCTATTAGAAGAGGCAAATAAAAGGAAAAGCAATAGCTCTTAAACCAGTAGCCCTGACACCACAATTTGTCACATTTAATACCAAACTAGTTACATTTGATTAGGAAGCTCATGACAAAGAAAAGATTGAACTGTGAACTTTAGGTCCCAGAAGCAAGGTGGCCCTGAGCCCCATCTCCTTGATGGAGACAATTTTCCAGCAACTGCATGGACACTGACTGCATTTTCCAGTAACACAAGATTATTCCTCATCAATCTTCATTCAGACATTGCCTGAATTATTCAAACAAAGGCTGTCCCATCATCTCCCTCAACATTCCAGCTCCAGATGATCTCCATTAGATGCTGAAAGTTCAACATCTGCCAGCAACATCAGCCCATACCTGTAAGACAGTTGAATTGTTCATTACCTGCCTCCTATCACAGGGGCCACTTCCCAAAGCATTTTCTGGCTGTAGCAAATAGCCCTGGGATTAACACTAAGGGTCAAAAGAATGAAAAGATTGAAACAGTTTCTGCCTGACATTAGAAATATTTTTTCCACCAGCACATGGGCATGAATGTTTGATGATCAAAGCTTTTCTGCCAATTTCCATTAACAAAACAACAATGGAGCTGGTTTCTCCAGCCAATGACCCCCACACAAAGGATCTAACCTGATGATTGTACTATGCCAGGCCAGAAAAACAATTAAATACTGTTAGAAAATCAGATGGCAGCAGCCTGGAAGTTGGCTGTGACCACAGCCCAACCTATTTTACAGTTGAGCTTGCAGGTTGAAAGATTAAAGAGGTGGAATGTGACCCCCACAACCTCAAACTAGGAAGCCACAGAGAAAACCACATGTGGGTGTTGGCATTTCCAGTAAGAGACTGCTGCCAAAACTTGCATTTAGCCAAGACTCCAATATAGCAGGTGCTGGACCATTTAAACAAGGGCAGATCAAGGTTACTGGTGCCTAACACTTCTTCACATGCTGTTCTTGGGTACATCTCAGAGCACAACACCTCCATCTAGCTTGATGGACTCATGCCAAAAATGTCATAAGGGAATGGGAAGGTCTCTTTCCACTTGTGAGTTCCCAGTGGAATAGATTGTAAGAAGGGGAAATTACAAGCCAAATTCATTCACCTCTCAGCAAAAGCACATGGGTTCATTCTGTTAAAATTGAATTATTTTACCCATTTTACACTCCATTCACCTCACTGCCAACTGTCTGAGGGCATTTATTCAGCAGTTGTTTGCATGGCTGGGTAGAGGGTGTTCCCTGGTGCTCTCTCATCACTGGTGGTGGTTCTCCAACTCATGTGGTCCAGAAGCTTGAATTGCCCTCGGATTGAAACACTCTCCTCGAGCATCACCTGCATTAGCAGCTCTCCAGTGAGCATATTCAACTTCAGAGGAAGTGGTAGATTGGATGACCAAGTCTTTTTGTTCTTGATACATTTAGTGTTGTCTACAAATGAGTTATTACCATGCAGTGTTCCCCTGTGATTGCCATTTCACACCATAGATGTGTATATAGAAAACTGCAAGACAGGTGCAGTAGCTGCCTGGGGTCATGCAAGAAAGAGTGTAAAATAAATGTCAGGATCACACAATGGCTTGAAGAAGGCTGAAGAGTATTCTGCTGGCAGGTGTTAAAAAATAATGAAATTATTTATAATGAAATATAAAATAATATATAAAATAATGAAATAAAAAATAATGAAATTATACTCTACCTTACAAAAATGAAGTTCTGTGGCACACAGAAAATGCTGATGCATATTTTTGAGTAATAAATGGAGTACACAAGTCAGTGCAGAATGAAATCACTTCTCTGCTCTGTCAAAAGTATTGATATATCAAACAAAAAAAAAGGTTATGACTCCTTTTACCTGTTGTTTGCACTGGAGAGTAAAAAGTTGAGCATCCCATCGTGTGTAGGGTGGTCAAGGCACATAGCTAAATGTGAAATACTCCTGATTTGAGACTGAGATAGTGCTCCTTAGATGTATTAGGAAGGGCTCAGTATGATGAGCTCTTCTTTCACATATTTCAGTCTCACCCCTTAAGTAGATGCTGTATGTATACACCTCAAACAACCTTGGAGGTTCCCTAGGTCACTAAACTCTTGATATAAGAGGAGAACAGCCCCTAAAAGAATACAGAACACCAAAGAAAAACCTCACCTCACCCTCCCTGGACCAGCTGTGGACAGGGCTCACACAGATGCTGCACAGAAAGTGTGTTTGCAAGGGGTGAACACCCCCAAACTGCTCTGAAAGTGAGTCACCAGACATGACTTCAGAGCAAGGTTCATGCCTTCACCGAGGCTCAGCCAAACTAGCCCCACCTTTCTGATGATATTTCCTTGATATTTTCCCAGATCACTCCAGGACTTTATGCCTCAAAGTGCAGACATCTTCACTGTGATGGACTGTGAATAACAGAGGCACCTTGACCATCTCCAGACTGACTCCTGATGTGACAGCTATATGGTCTCGATGACTAAAAGCTCTGGCCATGTGCCCTGGAGAACAGAAGAACTCCTGTCCTTGTCTCTCACTTCAACACAATTCCCAGGAGTTCCTTCCACCAAGCTGCATCCCCAAAAGCATCCAAGAGCCATGAAGCAAGCTCTGCTCTTTCAGCCAAACTTAAAAAGCAAAAGGATCTACAGAAGTTACAAAATCAAGGTCAAAAAAGCCCCCACAAAGTGCCCAAGCATCCCTTCCATCACTGTCACCTCACATCCATCATTAAGAGTCTCACCTCTACAGCACAGAGATGTGGAAATCAAGTCACATCACATGTGGACAAACTAATTTTGCACCCATTAAGGGAAATTAGATGAGCTATTCTTGATTTACTGCAATAAATTCAGAACACAGCAGCACACCAGCAACAGAACAAGGTAGTGTCAAACAGGGTAAAGCCAGCCCTTAAAGCAATTGCACTGTACATGCTATTGAGTGTGCTAAACTGCTTCTAAATGATTAGGTTTAGTCTGCAATAATGTGCTTGCCTGCCTTGAGCAACAATCTATAGGTTTATTGGATTATAAATTAAAGTCAACAACTCTTGCAGGGCACAAATTAAAAATGTGCTTTGGAAGCATAATTAGTGCCATAAACAGTGATACACAGCACCTCCCTTCTTTTATTTATTACATTCATTACTCTCTAATATTAAAATAAGAATTCTGTAGCATGAGGATCTCCCTCCAACAGCATCTTTTTAACCAAATAATCTTTCTGTACTGGCTGACATCACACAAAGAACATTTAATGATGTATGCAGGGAGATATATAGGAACCAGAGGGGGAAAGATCCATTCCTTATGGCAGCAAGGACACTTCAGCTTGAGATTCAACTGATCTCTCTTCACCAACCCCTTGGACTCATAGATGGAGAAGACAGGAGAGAAAGAAGCAGCTTCTCCAAATAGTAATTCATGAGCACAGGCAAATTTCACTGAAACACCTCAATTTTCCTCACACAGCCCAAACTGATCTAGTTAAATTGGGAAAATTCCTTAGCAAATACTGCTTTTATTGGGCTTTTTGAAGGAGAAAAATTGCCTCAGTGGGCTGGCCCAGAGTAAATAGGTGCTGGAAGTTGCACAGATCACAGATGGCAGAATGGTTTGGGTTGGAGGGGACCCCAAGGAAGATATATGTTAGATAGACTGTTATGATCTGTGTTTCCTGACCTGAATGTGATAAATCCATAAGCAAAATTTCTTTGTAGTCTTGAAAGTACACATAGTAGAAAAGAATTTAAAAAAATAAAATAAAATACAAACTCACTAACAACAACCCCCAAATAAAAAAGCAACTGTAACAGCTGGAAGAACTCCCCTGAATCCACAAATTGCCCCAAAATCTTTGCTCTCTTTGAGGAGAGACAGCAGCATATGAACACATTTAGTCCACAACCCGGCCAGTTCTTCACCTTTTACAAGCCTTCTCCACCCCCTCACCCCCACCCAAGAATTCAGTTTATCTAATTTTGCACCACCCTGGATATCCTCTTTTTTTTTTTTACTCTTCAACCACAGCTTTTTTAGTGTAACATACCCAAAGAAAACAATTCAGCCTTTTCCAAGGATGAACTGTCATCACATGCTCCAGAGGGAAAGTCACAGAAAGGCCAAAGGAATCAATAGATATGTATCAAGGTTCAAATAGCAGCCAATAAGTAATAAGAGCATCTGGAAAACAACTGTACTGAACACCCCTATACACTGAGCAAGGCAAAGACAGAACCAACATGACCATAAAACATTGAATTCCAATGTAGCAGAATACTTTGCAGCAATACCTTGATGATGTTTTGCTTGGAACACATGCAAGTTCTAGACAAGTGAACTCTCCCCACTTTCTGCAGAAGGTCTTATCCTTTCTTTCCCTGGTTGGTGGGTGTGTGAGAGGAGATTATGCCTGTTTTCAGCCACAAAGAAGAAATGCTGCTCAACCACCAAGGAAAAAGGTGGTGCCTGGAAGCAAAAAAGTCCAGCAAACCTCTAAAAGTGCAACCTGACCCCTCTGCACTTCATTCTCCCTCATCCACAAACAGGGAGGACCATGTACCACAAGGATTCATTCCCAGACAGAAAAATTGCTTTTTCTTTAATGAGTGTGGGAAGCAAAAGGAAGCTCAGTGTTGGGACCAAATAAAAAGGTAGAACTACATGAGATGAAGGAAGCAGAGATAAAATAGCACAACTGATTCACAGAAATATGGCACATTTTCCCTAAAAGCCACTGTCAGAAAAGCTTTTCCACAGGATTTATAAAAATCAAAAATTCCATGCAACAGCCAAGCAGATCTCTGCTGTATCCTATATTTTATTTTTGCCTCCATCTGCAGTTCAGAATCTGGTTAAATTTTGAATCCACAAAAGCTGAGTCCACAACTTGAACATCTCTTTGCCTGTAGAAGAGAGAACAGTTTTGAGGCCCTAAAACCACCTGAAAATATTTACTTCTTGGATAGAGCCCTTCAAAGGATGCCTGGTCTAAGACAGAAGCAGTAGGTATGTTTTATCAGCACTGGCAGTTACACCAAGATAACCCAACCTATTGCATTCTCTCCACAAGGCTTTCTCAATGTCTAAAGTAACATTTTTAAGGAGAGACTGACCTGGATAATTTGTTTTTCAGTATTTGCAAAGCCTCCAATAAGATACACAGCAGCCCTGAAGTTGTCTTTCAAGCTCTGAGCCCACAGAAGTAAAGTCTCTATTCATAGACAGCAAATCAATCCTGACACCCTCTCTAGACCTCTGAGAAAATTAAAATCATTTTTAAAGCCCAGAAAACTCTGACATCTGGAATTTGACTGTAACAAGACTCCAAAGAGGAAAAATAGCTGCAATTTTGCAGACAGGAATGACAGAGCACACAGCTATGGTGGACTCCTTCCCTACTATTTAAAATAATTGGATTCATATGTATATAATTGTCCTCCCACCAAATTATCTGAAAGCAAATCTACTGTAGAAAGCTGTAACAAATATAAAGCAGTAGCCCAGCACGCAGGAAGCACATGAATTATTTCACAAGCTTTCATCATCAGTGTTAGTGTCCTTACATAATAAATACAGCTTAATAATAGAGCTGAAGTCCTCCTTAAGCAAAATTTCAGGAAGCCAAGAAAAACAAACCAGAATCCGATTTCAAGCCAGCGCTGTGATCATAGACAAAAGTGTTTAAACAAAGCTCAAGATGTTGATACATGAATCACTAAGCTCAGAGCCTCTTTTTCACCAGTTCAGAAGACACACAAGAAATATTTCATCACAATCCCATCAGCAAGCCAAGAGTCCAGAAATCTGCAAGTATGTCTGGTGGATGATCTTCTCCTCAAAGCATGTCCAAGTATTTGTTTCCTTCTCCACTAACTCCTTCCTGATCATCTTTTGTCTCTGACAACTCAAGCAGAAGAGCACCAGCTCTTAATTTTGGATGGTTGGACCTCTTCTCTGTACACAGTGCTCTCCAGGAGGATGGGCATTGGGTCACCTTCTCAACAATCTGCAAAGCCATTCAGAAAGATAATGTCTGCTTCTAAGAAAAATAATTCTTAGCAATAAAATCAGAGGTATGGTTGGAAAACAAAGCTCTAATTTCCCAACTCTAATTTCCCAAGACTCTGGACTAGATGATTCATAGAATTGTAAAGGTTGGAAGGGACCTCAAGAGATTGAGTCCAACCTCCCTACCAAAGCAGGTTCCCTAGAGCAGGTTGCACAGGTAGGTGTCCAGATAGGTCTTGTTTATCTACAGAGAAAGAGACTCCAGAACCCTCCTTGACAACCTATAAAGATCTCCAGAGGTCCCTTCCAACCCCAATCATTCAGTGATTCAAAGCAGATATACTTCCTAGAGTCCACAATAGAGTAGTTCTAGTACCTATTTCACTTTTCTGGAGTTGCCAGAATTACTATTGCACAAAACATTCAAGAGACAATAAAAAGAGACAGCTACTTTGTGGTGGTGAATTCTTATTTAAGGTTTCCACCACCTCCACTGTTTCTCTCCCTCAGATCTCAAAATCCAACTATTTTTTAATATATAGCTATATTTTCCTCACTTTAGCCAGGACCTGTGGAATAATGTAGACATAGCATTTGACAACTAGACACAATGTAAGCTGCTGAACAAGAGGGAATTTGACAATTAGAAGATTCCAGCACTTTGCATTATGAACAGCTACATCTAAAGATGTAGTCTCAGGTATATGTTAAGAGGCTTGCAATCCATTTCTGGACTTCACCTAATGTACTTAATTTTCACCAGTTGTAGCATATTTTGTCCAGTTCTGGGGTCCCAAGTAGAGGAAAGACATGGAGCTGTTGGAGAGAGTCCAGAGAAGACCATAGAAATGATCAGGGGGCAGGAGCACCTCTACTTTGAAGACAGTCTGAGAGAGCTGGGGTTGTTCAGCCTGGAGAGAAAAAGGCTCAGGGAGACCTAATTGTGACCTACCAAGACTTAAAGGGGTCTGACATGGANGACCTACCAAGTCTTAAAGGGGTCCTACAGGGCAGTGGGAGAGGGACTGTTCCCCAGGGAGTGCAGGGATAGGACATGGGACAATGGCTGGAAGATGACAGGGTCAGATGAGACATCAGGAAGAAATTCTTCCCTCTGAGGGTGGTGAGGTCCTGGTACAGAGAGGTTGTGGAAGCCCCTGGATCCCTGGAGGTGTTCAAAGCCAGGTTGGATGTATATTTGGGTAGCCTGGTCTAGTAAAGGTGTCCTTGCCCATGGCAGGGGGGTTGGAACTGGATGATCTTTGAGTTCCCTTCAAATCCAAAGCATTCCATGATTTCCATGATTCTATTAGGCAGCACTAGTTCAGACTAAAGAGTAGCTCAGTGATTGAAAATGGTTGGACTGGATGATCTTAGGGGTCATTTCCAGCCTTAAAAATTCTATGATTCTATGATTTGCAGTCCCAGGTACATTTACTACAGCTTCCATCATGCCTTTGTTAAACTACCATTATCCCTACCTCAAAATAGAAAGGATTTTGCTCTTCAGCAGATGGAAAATGATTAAATTATTCTCTCCAACTATTCACTGCCCTGCCTTGAAAGGCTGACTGATTATTTTAAGTGCACCTTCATCCAGCTGCACCCAGCTGGTTGTCTGCCAACCCACCCAGCAGCTGGGTATACTGGTGGCAAGTCAAGTCATTCCTTTTATTTGGAGTCACCTTGGTTTTTGCAGGTGTCTTTGCACCCCTCTGCCTACTTAGAGCACCCCAATTTGGCCCAGGCAGGCTGTGCACATGTGTTTCCACTCAATACATGCCACCAACTGAAGGCAGGTCCATTTGTGCTTGTGGTTTTAAACATCTTTAGTTATCACCTTGTCTTTCAAACATCCAGGCCCAGTATGCAAGATGTCATTTGCCCAGCCCAATCTGATACAAGGCTCTCCAGCCCATGACTGTAACTGGAATCCCACTAAGATAGACCATATGCACAAAGCAGCAGTTATGCAGCTGGAGTTGGCCCAATATAGAATAAAAATCCAGTAAGTTTAAGCTACTTGTCTCTTCTGTTTGTCCCTGATGCTCTGACAAATATTTTAGGTATTTTCTCTTAACATTTGGAACACATTTAATTATATCTAGCCAAGAAACTGCAATGGACACTTCTTTATAAAGTAAGGCTCAAAGACCACATCTTTCACCCTTTCTCAACTTAAAGTGAGAAAGAGAATCCTAAAAAAGAGATGAGATTTCTTCAAGCTGTGTATTAATGCAAATTTCACAGAATTCTCACTCATCTAAGGGACGTTTTACCCCACAGAGAAGTGGGAACAGTGGGAGCTGACATTTTCATGTACAGAGATGGAATTATCATCATCCAAATCCTTTAAAAGCATCAGCCTACATTGCAGAACCAACTAGAAACCTGCATCCTCTTAACATCCTCCTGGAGCCAACAAGACTGGTGGGTTACCTTTAATTATGAGGACATTTGAGACTTTAGGGAATGCCCCCATGTCATAGAATCATAGAATGATTTAGGGTTAGAAGGGACTCCCAGAGGTCATCCTGTCCAACCCCCCTGCAAGAAGCAGGGACACCCCCAACTAGATCACGTTGCTCAGGGCCTCATCCAACCTGGCCTTGAACGTCTCCAGGGATCCAGGGGCATCCACCACCTCCCTGGGCAACCTGTTCCAGTGCTCCACCACTCTCACAGCAAAGAAATTTTTTTAATCTAAAATCTAAATCTCCCTCCCTCTAGTTTAAAACCCTTTATCACCCCCTGTCCTGTCACAACAGGCCCTACTGAACAGCCTCTCCCCATCTTTCTTGTAGGCCCCCTTGAGGTCCTGGCAGAGCGCTAGAAGGTCTCCCCGGAGCCTCCTCTTCTCCAGGCTCAACAGCCCCAACTCTCTCAGCCTGTCCTCGTAGGAAAGGTGCTCCAGCCCCTTTAGCATCTTTGTGGCCTCCTCTGGACCCTCTCCAACTGGTCCATGTCCTTCTCATGTTGGGGGTTCCAGCACTGGACACAGTACTCCAGGTGAGGTCTCCCGAGGGCAGAGTAGAGGGGGAGAATCCCCTCCCTCGCCCTGCTGGCCACGCTCCTCTGGATGCAGCC
Source organism: Heliornis fulica (assembly GCA_013399135.1). Lineage (NCBI taxonomy): Eukaryota > Metazoa > Chordata > Aves > Gruiformes > Heliornithidae > Heliornis > Heliornis fulica. The sequence goes on from VXBZ01009232.1 coordinate 21,323, forward strand.
CAGGATGCGGTTGGCTGCTGGGCCCCAGAGCACATTGTCGGCCATGTTGAGCCTCTCACCCACCAGCACTCCCCAGTCCTTCTCCTCAGGGCTGCTCTGGAGCCACTCTCTGCCCAGTCTGTAGCTGTGCCTGGGATTGCCCCGACCCAGATGCAGGACCTTGCACTTGGCCTGGTTGAACCTCATGAGGCTGGCACGGGGCCACCTCTCCAGCCTGTCCAGGTCCCTCTGGATGGCATCCCTCCCCTCCAGCATGTCCACAGCACCACACAGTTTGGTGTCATCGTGAACTTGCTGAGGGTGCCCTCCATCCCACTGGCCATGTCACCCACAAACATGTTGAATAGGGCCGGGCCCAACACGGACCCCTGAGGGACACCACTCGTGACCGGTCTCCACTTGGACATTGAGCCATTGACCACCACTCTCTGAGTGCAGCCATTCAGCCAGTGAATGTCCTTGTAGCATGAGAGTTTTCTGGAAAACTGTGTGATCTTAGACCATGCTCAGGTGAGAAACTGGTCTGCAATCCAGTATTTTCTCTAAGTTTCATGTATTACAGCAGAGGCTGTTGGCATGGCCAAACCAGGCTACACCCAGACAACTCAGGACACAGCCTACCATGGTCCTAGACTTGCTACTTCTCTTCAGCCATCTGAATTTAGACTTGAACTTTAAAGGGTTGAGTCACCCATCACTGCTCAACTCATCTGAAAAACAACTTCTTCCTGTCTTGCCCTTTGACAGACTAACAGAGAAGACAGTCCATGCATGATCAAAAACTTGCCCCCATAACCTTACAAAATTCAGTGTGTTCTTTCAGATTTTTGCCTTCATTAAACCATAAGGGTAAAAGTTTTGTTTGGGAGCCTTTTATCTTTAATATTTTTTAGCACAAGAGCCTCACAGGTCTGGCAGATCAGTTCTTTATGCACTCAAAGGGTGACACTGAACACATCAACTTTGAAGCCATGGGAAAAGCAGGAATCCTCAGAGGTAACACTGAAGAGTGTGAAGACTCCACCTCCAAAAGCCTTGGCCATCAGAAAAGAAACTCTGAAGAAGTTGGTCTGCAAAGACTTTAGGACCTCTCATCTCATTCATGCTTTCCTCCAGACCACAGACACTACAGGAAAGGAGAAGTTTAGTAAAAAATAAAAGAGGAAGGGAAAAAACCCCACCAGGCTCTAGATCTGTGCCCTTGCAACTAAAAATAGACAGGCTTAGACATAAGCATGCACTGAGGCACATCAAGATGCTGTTGAAATCAGCATGTATGTCCCCTTTGCAGACAAGGGTGGTGACAAACCAGAAGCTAAGGGCACCACACTGGCCAGGTAAGGTCCCAACAGCAGCATTTCCATAGTGCTCACTGGCTTTTTTCTAGAGAAACAAGAGCTTTGAGCTACTAAACCACATCAGTCAACACATCACTGAGCATAAGCCTATTTGGCAGAAAACATGGGATAGGCAGGACCAGGGTGTAGAGAACAGCACAGAATAGAGTTTACACAGACCTGGCATTTTGAATCCAGCCACCATGTGCTGGGACAACACTGGAACCCTGTTCATATATAGGATGGGAAAAAAAACTCAGCTTTTACCCAGATTTTCTTGTGCAAAGCCCCAGGAGATACATTTTGCACAGTTGCATGCCAAGACCAGGTTACCTGAGGAACAGAGTGGGACAAGACTCTGGTACTGCCCATCCAACCCATGTCTGAGGTTTTGAGTGAATGATGCTCTCTTTGACAGACAAATGAAGAAATTTGGGTTTCTTCTTGCACACACTGTTGCAGAATCATCATCACAGCAAGCAGCAGCTCTAGGTTAAATAAACAAACCAATACATTTCCAGAGCTGGTTTTGCAACACCATCCACCCCTGAGGACTGTATGGCTCCAAAGCTCTCCAGAAGCCAACCTTCTTCCTCTATAAAGGAGATGAATGATTCTCAGCCAGCTCCAGGGTAGGGGGGATGACACACACTGTACAACACTTCCATTTTCTCATGCTAAGTCAGATCCTGGGCACCCAAGGCATCACCATCCAGGCTTGTGACCTTCTCCCTGGGCACATAGTACAATTCCTCTATATGCATTCATGAGCAGCCATGGGGTACAAAAAGCCATAAATATATATACTGCAGGCAGTCTCAAACCAGACATCTCTCATAACTCAAAAAAAGCTCTAGGACCTTAGAAACCAGCCAGAATCACAGGGTGTTTGTTGAAGGAGATAGACCAGGAAGCCCTGCCAAGATCAGGGCTTCCATTACAAAAGCATCATCATTCTCATCTTTCAAAAGACACAGGAATTTCAAATTTCTCACCTAGGAACCACCTTTCCAGAGGTATCTGGGTGGCATTTAATGCCTCTGTTGATCTGGTTTTAAACTAGAGCAAGGCAGGTTTTGATTAGACATTAGGAGGAGATTTTTTTTGCTTTGAGGGTGGTAGATCATTGGCACAGGTTGCCCAGAGAGGTGGTGGAGGCCCCATCCCTGGAGACATTCAAGGTCAGGGTTGATGAGGCCCTGAGCAACGTGATCTAGTGAAGATGCCCCTGTTAACTGCAGAGGGTTGGACTAGGTGACCTTCAAAGGTCCCTTCCAACTTAACACATTCTATGATTTTCTGTTCTTGTATCTCCAAGGTCTCATCCATTTACAGGTGAGACATTAATTTGAAGACTCACCACTTTTTCCTTTCAGCTCCATTCCTTGAGTCCTCTCCAAGATCCCAAATCCCTCTGCTTTTCAAATCTTTATATGTCCTGTTTTGTCCTCACTCTCCATAGTCTCTAGCATTCCAGCACAGATAAGAGGCAGTTTTAAAAAGGTCCAACTGACATTTGTAAAATTAACCTGATACCCTGCTCTACCAGGTGGTCAACCTTGTTTTTACAAGCTTTCTATTCCCTGTGTGATCATTTCAGCACACAGACCTCACTCCCACATCCCCCTTCAAGCATCCAAGGATCTTTTGGCAAGAGCAGCCACCCACACGTGCCAGGTGACATCACAGATGACATGGGACACCTCATGCCCTTGACCCTTTGGCATGTAGCAACGGATCAGTTGACTCTCAGGAGTCTCCACCATGGGAAGCAAGAGCTTTTCAAGTGACAGTCACACATTTAGCAGGAGGGAAAAAAATTGGGAATTTCCTCTGTGGGTGGTGGTTTGAGGGGATGTATCACAAGGAGGGTTGTGCACATCTCTACATATCACTGCTGCCATTAAACTTGGGGACAAACAGCAGCTGCACAGATAAGCCTGGAGGTGATGTGGGTGACAATAGTCACTCTATAACACAACAGCTGGAGGTATCAGTACCCAGAGGTCACAAACAAGCCCCAGTTTGGCACAGCTACCTCTGACCCCAACTCCTTGCCAAACATACAGCTGGTTAAAGCTCCCCTCATTGTTTGCAACACTGCAGCCCTCAGCAAGAAAACCCCAAGTCCATGTCCTCTTGATTCCTGCAAGAGTTATGGATGACTAACAGGCTGCCCAGAGAGGTTGTGGAGTCTCCTTCTCTGGAGACATTCAAGACCAATCTGGACACGTTCCTGTGTGATCTCCTCTAGATGATCCTGCTCAGGCAGGGGGTTGGACTGGATGGTCTTTTGAGGTCTCTTCCAGCTCCTGATATTCTGTGGTTCTGTGACTAAAACTTGTAGAAATCTTATACCTCATTAATCACAGACTGGTTTGGGCTGGAAGGGACCTTAAGATCAATCTCCAACACACCCTGCCATGGGAAAGGACACCAGGCTGCTCAAGCCCTCATCCAACCTGGCCTCAAACACCTCCAGGGAGTTGGGGGCGGCCACCACATCCCTGAACAACCTGTGCCAGCACCTCACCACCCTCAGAGGGAAGAATTTCTTCATAACATCCAATCCAATTCTACTCCCTTCCAACTTAAAACCATTCACCCTCATCCTGTCACTCTAGGCCCTTCTAAAAAGTCACTCCTCAGCTCTCTTGTTGGCCCCTTCAGGGACTGGAAGGAATCACTTTGATTCACTTGTACCCCCTCAACCTGTATCTGCCAAGTCCTGTGTATCCCCTGATCCCTCACACAGGTTTTATGCCATTATCAGCAACTCCCCTCACCATGGAGAGAGAAGCACAAAGGCACCAAAGAACAGTAGAGAGGAGGAACTGGAGCTGCAGAGCTCCACAGGAGGTTTTAACTTGTTCCAAGGAGGACACAAACATACCCAGAAGAAAAGTGACAGCCTGTAATTCTTAACCCTTTCAGCCCCCCTGAGTTTCAACCAGATTTTAACACCTACTGCCCAGCAGTATCTGAGCAAGCTGGTCCTGAAAGAGTTGATTTAACATAAAATAGAAAAAATATGAATAACAGAACACAGCAGAAGGAACACACTCTGCCTGTTCAAGCAGCACCATGAATGTCACCTAGTTCTTTTCTTTAAAAGCCTCAAAGCAGGGGAAAAACAAGCTCTTCCTCAGTCTGGTGTTGTCTTCAAATCAGCATCATCAGGAACAGGAGTACAAGAACTCACTGTCCTCAGGGAGCTCTGGTGCAAATGAGATATTTGAAAGGGGGTTGTATCTGAACAGTCTGTTGTTACTTGTGCTGCAGCTCTTAGGAAAGATTTTTGGCTATTTCTCTCCTTGCAGGTGAAAAGGCATCCCAGAAAGAGGGAGGAAAAGCCAGCACAGGGAAGCAGGGTGGGGATGAAGCAGCTTGGTGTAATTAAAAATACACAAGACACACATAATTCTATTGCAGAGGAAGGCTTGGGAGAGGGGGCAGGAGTTTCCTCTGGGCAGCATGAGATGTTGAACAAGTTGGTGTTGCTGGAAGCACTGCAGAAATGATGAAGCTGGAGCCTTTCTCCCCCCAGCCACCCAACCCAGTTGCTTTTTCTGACCTAGGAACTTCTGAAGGCTTCAAGAGATTTGTTCCCAGCAGGCACCATGCCCTCCTGTAGGGCTGGCCATGGATAAGATGCCATCAAGCATCAGCACCAGTAATAGGAGAACTTTTTCCCTGGATCACATTCCCCCTCCTAACTTCTTTGCAAACCTCTGAAGAAAGTCCAGAAGCTGCTGCAAAAGCCATTACAGCATATCATTGCTTTTTGTTTGCTTTATTAAGCACTCCCATTCAACATTACAAGGCACCTCTAAAAAACACTTTAATCAGTGGTAACGATTACAATGGGAGCTTTAGCAGACATTTCAGCCTCTTCTAACTCTCTAATAGCTTTAAACAGTGGTTTGCAAGGGTTGAAAATCTCATATTTAATTTGTTTTCAAACCACAGAGGCACTGGACTAATAAGTAGTTGAGTGGTGGCATCTCATAAAGCAGTTTCAGCGCTAACTGCTCATAAACCAGTTAAAGTGCAAACACCAGCAGATGTTTCCAAAATCCCTCCTCCAGCATGATAACCAGTATTGCTGATGGGAATTACTTACAAAGCAAATACAGAGCAAGACCCTTCAGAGCAGCATCTGCTGGGTAAGGTGACCTTATTTGTGGAGAAGTCAGAGGGAGGAGAGGAAGACAGGTCATCTCTGCAGATCATAAAATCATAGAATGTTTTAGAGGTTGGAAGGGACCTCTAAAGGTCCCACCAGATTGCCACCATCCATCAGGTTTTGATGTGCACGTCCAGCATCGTTTTAAAGGAAGTGGCAAGATAATTTCTAGCCTGAACCAGGCTGGAGATGAACCCATCCATCACCGCTGGCAGCCTCGGAGGCAAACCCATCCCCTTGGGGAAGGTGGTGTGCCCAGCTCCCATCATCCAGGCTGACAGCAGCACTTTCATCCCCGTGTAATGACAGGCTGGTGAACAAGTGATAATTGATAAGGAAAACAATTCGTGAGCACAGGGAGTAAATTATCTCATGAATCACACCTAGACAGGGAGGGTGGAGAACTCGGCTAAACCTTAACGCTGTTGTGAAAAGTAATTGTTTAGCCCCAGTTGTCATCTGACTTGATACCTTAAACCAACCTGACAGATCAATACAGCCCGGGTCTAAAACGTGTTTAGCATCACCACAGAAGAGGGTTTCCTCATGCCATGACCCAACTCACAGATCCCTTTAGAAATGGTCTAAAATGGAAAGAGAATATCTTCCCAACTTGTTACACAGAAACACAGGAGGAGGCAACACTGGTAGCAAAACTGAGAGAAATATGAGCACAGAACTGTCTAAAACACTCAACAGAAGGAAGATTTGAACCAAGAAACTGCAGAGACCCTCAGCCAGACCTTCCCTCCCAGACCCTGCTCCAGCAAGGCAGACAACTGCCACAGATTGGCAATTGAAATGTTAATGAGGACAGGCTCTCGCAATCAGAGCCTGTAATTTAGACCGGAGTGCTTGCGTTTTGCCAAAGAGAGGAGAAATCTGATTAGAGCATCCCATTCTCCAAGGCGGGTGCAGATTTACAAGCAAGACACAAGATGCATTTGTCTCCGGAGAGCATCTGCTGGCAGACCAAGCTGTGAGCAGCCCATGCACCAGACACCTTGTCCCTATTTACCAATCCAACTCCTTACATAGCAAAGCCAGGCTGGAAAAAAAAAGCCCCAAAAGACAACCAGAGGACTTATACTTCGACCAGTGTGAAAGATGGAGAGACAAGGGTGAGAGATGACCCTGCTAACTCTTCCCCAGTTGTAACTACTGAGGTGCTTTCACATAGACATGCTTTTAAGGAACGAGTTTAACATGAGAAAGTTTTGTTCTCTAGGGCAGCAAAGTGTTTTACTGGATTTTGTAAGAGATTTTAGGAAAAGGTTAAAGCAATAGCTTTAAATAATTAAGCCTGGCTGCTCCAAAGAGGAGTTTGTCTGCTGATTCCTGTATTTGAGCACAGCAATGCATCTTCAGCCACAGCATCTCCCCCCAAGGGGGATTTGGTCTCAGCATCAGGCCTAGAAAATTGCTCCAGGACATAGCACAGCCCTTTAGGACACTGTATCTATCCCATATGTCACACACAAGTGCCTGTAAACATCAACATCCTCCTGCAGCCACTTCACCCTCCAACAACCTTTAGAGAGCTTTTGCAACACCACTACATGTTCAGAGACTAAAATATCACCTCTTCTTGCCACTGCATCCAACTCTAACTTGATATATGCCAGAAGGGTAATAAATGCTTCATTATGAAAAATCACAGGAGGAAAAGGTTTATGGAAGTTATTTAGCCACATGCTACGGGGGAGGCAGAAAGAATCTTAATAAACTTGTATGAAAATCTGTCTCATTGTATGTTTGAAGTGCTAGAAAGGCAGAGAGAAATCCAAACATATTGCCTAATGAGCATTAGGTTATAGAATCATAGAATTGTCT
>VXBZ01009233.1:0-27113 GCA_013399135.1 Heliornis fulica
CCAGCCTTAAAATTCTATGATGTTTACTCAATAAATACTGCAAAAAATTAAACTGAAGATTCATTACTTAAGGTCAGCTCAGGAAATACTGTTTTATACATAGACTTCACATAGGATAAAGGAGTTCATCTAGGATTACTCTCCCAGTAACACATGCGTAACTTCTGCCTACATGTATCTTTACAGTAACTGATACACTCATCTTCCATCTTTCTTATGGTCTTCCAGTTGTTTCCAGAAGCCCTAGGGACAAACATATGTGATATAGTTCCAAATCTTGGATTAAGAATCCAAGATTAAGATTAATAATCTTAATTTACATTACTTACAGGATTTGGAGGAATACATACTTTTAAAAAAGCCTTTTGGTTTCTTCAAACCAAGAACTATGCGCTTATTTAAGGCATAAGGAATCAGGAGCAGGATTTAGGTCTGGCAATGGGATATGATAAGTTTCTTGTATTAAACACAAACATTAAGAGTTTATGAATGACTTGTCACTTCTTGTAAAATGCTTTTGATTGGAATGATATTAACAAAATTTATTATTATTATTATTATTATTATTATTAACAATGTTATCAAAGCAGGTCTTTCTTCTGTAATGCTTTTCAGTCTTTTCTTGTGTTCTATTTCTGTTCAATGATTTCTGTTTTTGCAAGGTGAAAGAGAACCCAGGTGTGACTGCACTGTATTACCATAACTAAGCCACTTCTTCAATATCTTTGAAGAAACCCAGAAGCCTATAGCAAAACTACAAGCACATACTTTGAAAGAAAAAGGGAAGGGCAAATCAGAGAGCAGAGGTATAAACGTAAATTGCAAATGAGTAATTACTAATAAGCGCAACTTTGAAATCTGGGTAGGGTCCATTTTAAGGCATTATTTAACATGTATAGAATAGTGGAGCAACCTGTTGCAGATACCTGTGATTGATAGCATAGTTGGAATAATCTTTAGATTACTTACAAGTCAACAAAACCCCAAACCAAATGAAGATAAACCTCTTTTATTCAGAACAGCATATGCAAAACTCATCATTCTGGTATCATGTACTGATATTAAACTATTGCATTGTTATCATGAAAGGGAGATGTACCTCGGTATCTTGTACTGTTACTGGTTCCCCATATCTAAGAGTTGTAAGTGGCATATGAATCCGTTTATGTCATGACCCTATGGCAAAGAGTATCTTCACCAGCTTTGTAGGCAGAGTTCATTTTCATTGGCAATGACAATCAAGAAAAGTAAACCAGATGAATGGAACCTGGTCAAAGCTATTATTCTACTTAAATTTTATTTTCCGTGTGTTTTCCATCTAAAAATTATCTAACTATCTACAGCACTGTGAATATTTATTTAGTTAATATACACAGCAATTTATTGCATTTATACATTGTAAACACTTATACATTACCAAAAATCATCAAATGCATTACTATGGTTTAACACATTATTCAATAAAAAAATCATCTGTTATATGTAGTTTTCAGCCTATAGCAATAGAAAATAATGTGACTTTGCTTACCAGTATTTTTTTTAGCAGTGTTTCTTAATTTACACAAACAACATAGTCCAAAGTCATTGCAACTGATAAATAGTAACCTGTTAAGCCATCATCATTCTACAAGTGTCTGAATCCTATCTTATATTTAGATAGTATAATTAAAATTTACCATCTCAGAAAGACATAGGGTTGTTATAAGCACAAGTACAGTGAAATTTTATTTATGCTCTTTTCAAGCCAGCTTAGACATAAGCATAGAGGACGTAAACTTATCTGTTTGCATAAGACATATGTATCAATTTTAAGCTGTTTAAAACTCCAGCTGAATTTTGTGAGACCTTTGAATGTTGAAGTATTTCAATGGACTAAAAAAATAAAAAATAAATAATCCTCTTTTGACAAGTCCTCCAAATTTGGCTTTCCTACAATTTGACCATCTGTTTGTGCTGGACCTGGATTCCTTTTATACTGGCAATGTCCAGTATTGTCTCAGGTGGTGAATGAAAGACAAGAAATGGTGACATATGGTAGTAGGATGTTTAATCCAACTGAGAAAAACCAAATTGTACTACATAAAAGCAATTACAGTTTATCTTTTATGTATTGAATATACAGAATGGCATTTTAAAGATCTTAGTGGCTTGCATTTTTAAGGACTAGTAAAAGTTAGATAAATGTCTTTAAGATAAAAACAGATAAAAATTATTTTTGAACCTGCATACTGTATTGGGGGAATATGCAAAGTGTTTAAGCTATAGATTTAGGTAGTGAACTGATGTCTAATAAAGGGTGGAAAAGATTTCCCTTGATAGTTGACAGAGGTACCGCAAGAAGGACATTTATAACATCTAATGTAATTTACAAGTGCTTTAATATACTATCCATCATCTTTAAATTATACAACTGAAAAAAAATGTTATTCTTATCTTCTCACAAGAAGATCCAGTTCTTTTTCAATCTATGCTTTTTGTCTATCCACAATTTTGGGGAACAGGATATGGAAACAAGCTTTTCAAACAAATAAAACGGACAGCTACAGTAATGAAATGGCAGAAAACCAGTTTTACTTTCCAGGTCCTGTAAAGCTGGATAGCAGTGCAGATCAAGAACATCTCTTAGTGGTGAAGCACTGTGCTTTGTTCTTCTCGCCTGGTTTTCAGATGGAATAGAGTTAATTTTCACAAGAAACTGGGATGGAACACAGCCGGTGTAGCTGACATAAAGTAGCCAAACGGGTATTCAGTACCAAGACATCATGCTCAGTTTAAATAGGGGGAAGATGCCTGCAAATTAGAAGTACTTTGCTGTACTTTTCCTCTTCCTTAGTTTTCCTAGTAAATTTTCCTAATCCTAGCCAACAAGTTTTACCTTTTTTCTTCCCCATCTTGCCGTGTGGTAGGAGGAGGAAGTGAAGAGCGTAGTGCTTAGCTGCTGGTAAAGTCTAAGCCAAGATTTTTACTCTTTCAAGGTAAATGCTCTTTCTTTTTATGAAATCTTCACTCTGGTACTCCATAAGTAAAAAAAAAAACAAAAAACACATCAAATCATATTTAGAGGATGATGTGGCCATTTAGGTTTGTATATTTACAATCTAAATAATGTGTAGAGCAGTCTCATGCTTTATCATGCAGAAAAAAAATCAATAAATAAAAAGGAGAAAAAAAGTCACATACAAAGGAAAACAATCCCCCTTACCCAAACACCCACGTTAAAGCCATGGAAAAAAATATCTGTCCAAGGAGCAATCTTTTTTCCAAAGACAACGTCTGAAAAAGGTTAATCTGCTTAATGCATAAGTGCTGTAACTAATACATAATTATGGTTTCCACTTAATACATTTTTTATAGTGTTCCATGTTCAGGTTTTCTGAAGAAATGGCCCTATGGATAGAACAGATTCAAACACCTACGACATTTTAAGGGTTGGGTTTAGGGCTCAGTACAATGAAGTGGAATGACATTTAATTACTGATGTGCAGCCATTCAGTTCAGCTAATTATGATCCCTGGAGTTTAGTCATCATATGTAATTAACTTTTAGTTTCATAAAAGCTTAATGTGCCGCAAAAGCAGCAATGGCTGTGAATGTTACACTTCAGGATTACTGACAGAATTCAAAATGAATTCTAAAAGACAATTTTTCTCACTAAGTGTTAATATAGCCATCTGTTCTTAAACAATTTAAATTTGTCTTAATAGAAGAACAGATATCATTATCTATGATTTTTTTTTTTTTGTAATTTCATGGTCACACTAATCACAATATAAGCAAGAGGGAGAATAATTCAGGCCTGAACAAGCAATCGTAATCTATTCAAATAAAACTAGAAAGAAGAGTGATGAGTAATATTTGAAAGGTCAGCTGGGCTGTCTTCTTCTTGTTTTTTTTTTTTTTTTTTTCCCTGGTGTGTGTGTTTTGGGTTTTTGGAGGCTTTTGTTTGGTTTTGGAGTAGTTGTTTTGTTGTTATTTTTTTTCCTGAAAGAACATCTTTCAAGCCATTTTAATAATGAAAACTTAATTTGATTTCTATTTCTAGAGTATTTTAGTAGTAATTATGAAATATAAAGATCTATATACAGCTATTTACCATACATGATAGTTTTTAGAAAGCAGGTTTTCTACCTCATCTGTGTTTAGTCAGAAAAGGGAAAAGAGATCAAAGCTCTTTGGTAAAGTCAGAGAAGAATTGTATCCAGCTAGACTAAAATCCTGATTAATATTTAGCAAAGCAATTACAGTACATCTGTATGAAATAGTATCTTCAAGTGCAGGGGTATATCAGTTACATCTGACTGAATGGGTGGGGATATCAAAGCACTGTCACAGTTCAGTGCAACTTTTCTAATCAAGCTAAAATAATCCATTTCTCACTATAGTTAAGTTACTTATTAACAGAATGTTATTGCCTATACATGCAACAGATTTATTCTGTAACCCTGGAGAACTCAAAACACTTACCCGTATTCTTTACTTATGATAATTTAGCAGTGTTGATGGCATTGGCAGAGCACAGGCAGGGGATACAATAGGTTTTTGGCCACAAGACAGAAGCTGAAACCAGATCAGACCGGCTCCAGCCAAGGTGAGCCCAGGCCAGCCCAGGGGCTGCACCCTCAGACTAGAAATACAGATCCTTACACAAAAAGTTACAAAAAGGTTTTTACTGGACTACAGTGTAGTAGCTGCATTGCCTCACTGTGTGAGAAACTCTAGAGTGACAGAAGAGACTAGTCTTAACAAAAAAAAAGAAAAAAAGAAAAAAAGAAAAAAAGATATTAATTAAAATAATATACTTTTACGAACTTTTAATACGCCATATAAAACCTTTTACAAATGCCAGAGAACAGAAGTTAGGCCAGGAGAACAGAAAGACCAGGAGAAGTTGCCAGTGGCAGGAATATGAGGGAAAGAGAAAGGTTGGAGTTTCTGAGTCGGGAGGGGACACATCTGGAACAGCTGACCCCAAATGACCAAAGGATTATTCCAAACCATATGGTGTCATGCTCAGCATTTAAAGCTGTGGAAAAAAAGAGGGAAGGGTGACGTGTTTCAAATGAGGATGTTTGTCTTCCCAGGTAATGGCTACATATGATGGAGCTCTGCTTTCCTGGGCATGGATGAACACTTGCCTGCCCATGGTAATGAATTCTTTGTTTTGCTTTGCTTGCACATGTGGCTTTTGCTTTATCTGTTAAGCTGTCTTTATCCCAACCCGTGAGTTTTCTCACTTTTACCCTTCTGATTCTCTCCTCTATCTCACCATTAGGGAGTAAGTGACTGTGTGGTGCTTGGTTGCCAGCTGGGGTTAAACCATGATGCCCAATGAGGGGCTCTTGTGCTTGCCTTGGGGCCTGCTTGTTTGCATATTAGAGTTTGGTGCTTGTTAGTGGCTGCTTTTTGGCTTTGCTGCCTCCTGTTGGGGCTGTACTGCCTAGTGTCTTGCTCTGCTGTGCTTGGGAACATTTTGATAACAGCAATGCTGACATACCTGGGCTGGCAGATGGCCATCGCACTGCTGCTGTTTCTGTGCTGCTGCACTGGACAAGCTGGAACTCCAGGGTGAAGTCCAACTGAAGTGACTGTGAGCTATGGAAGAATCCATCTGAAGTATATGTGATTGTAAGTCCACACCAGGGCAGGCTCATCATAAAGCGTCGGTGGCCATGGTTATGTCTCTGCCATAGCAATTCTGAAGGAATTGTGGCCCAAGGATAAGCCCATGCTGGAGAAGATACCCTTCAAAGCACCAGTGGCTGTGCATGAGGTCATGCTGGAGCACCTTAAAGCATGTGGCCATAAATAAGCCCATGACAGAGCTGGTTTATTCCCGAAGGGATTCTGACTATGTGTAAGGCCATGGTGGAGCAGGCATATCTCTGAAGGCATTTTGGCCAGTGGATACAACTGCATATGAACAGGTGCACCTGGAAAGTGACTGGATAAGTCTATGCTGCAGCAGGTAGGAGACTGTGGCTCATAGATAAGGCTCCGTTTGGAGCTGGTTCACACCCAAGACACCAGTCTGTGGATAATCCAAACTGGATCAGGGGCAAGGGGAGAACTTATTGAAACGTGAAACCTGATAGTCTGGTCCATGGGCATCAATGTTGGCAATTGCAATGGAAATACTGTTAAATTGTTGTAACCCAGGATTTCAGTTGCATTTTCTAGGAATTACTATAGTAGAAATCATCTGAACCACTGAAGGACAATACTTACAAGAAGCAGTGCAAGTACAGCAGTGACCTGACCTGAGCTTGCTTTTGTGCCCAGGAACTCCACACAACACACCATCTCTCCTCTGCTGTCTCAAATTCAAAATTAGGGACAGGATTTTAATGTGAACATAATTAAATACTGGAGCAAGCATCCAGGATGCTCCAAGTCTATAGTGATTTTCTATGTCTGATTTACTGTAGAGAAGTGCAGTTTTCTTTTGTAATATGACCTTCTTCAGCCAAATTGTCTAAGTTTGTTAAACACATATATCAGGTTCAGCACAGCTATAAACTGACAAGAACAGACTGCCTTAGGCAACTAAGAAATCATTCTTACTTCCTTCTAGTCACAAGTGCAAAGAACCTCTGTAGTTTTGATTTGGCCCTTGAGAAAGATTCAGAAAATATTTTGGTTTTTTTCATTTGTCACATTGCGAGACCTCACTAGAATTAAGTAGTCAGTCAGTAGCAATCATGTAGTTTCACTGTTGCCAATCTCAAGTACAGATATGTTCAGATGTTTGGTTTAGTGGCTAGGGTTCTCTAATCATTCAGACACAGGTAGATTTAACCAGTACAAATTTTGATTAACATTTTCTTTACATTGATTAGAGTACTTATGCTTCATTGATCCCTGACAACTCACTATTGAATTTCAAATACAGACAGGATGTAGAGTGTGGCTGATATATCTCATACAAAATCAATTGTAATACTTCAAACAGTATGTGTGCTGATATTTGATTCAGATCTTAGAAAATTATTTTCTCATTTATCTAATTCCAATAATGATATTCTCAAATAAACTAGTTCAAGGACAGATGTATAGGATCCTTAGTGAAATGGACTGTTTATCTTAGCCCTGTTTTATGCACAGATCAATGTATTCCTGCACTTTTGTATTTCAATATCCCTTCACTTGTGTGTCCAATTCATGATTATATTGAAATAATTCTCACCATCCTATCTTTCAGGATTTGGTCACATCTGGTCAAAAAAAAAAAAGGAGGAAGAGGTGACTCATATTTTCCATTTCCCTTTGTTGGAAATGAGGTGAACGAGACATCTTAGGTCTGTGGGTAAACAAAGGCTTTTATTCCATAGCTATGCTCACTGGTAAATGGTTGGGCAGCAGAAATATTTATTATGCACTACACATGTGAAGGTCAGCCCTTGTGTTACTTAGGAGTAAAAGAGAGAAAGAAAGAGATCACCATCCTGGTTCCAGTGCTGGGGTAGCCAACAGTGGGGTCTCTGGTTTGTAGGAGCACTCCTTTTGAAGTCCCACTCACGGGGCTTGTCTTCCCCTTTTAGGTCTGCTGCCACTCACTACAGACAGTCCACTGCCTGTGGCACTTTCATTTCAGGGCCTAGTTCAGAAATTTAACTGCATGTTGTGTTTTTTTTTTTTTTTCCCTCAAGGGTTTGAGACATTCCTTGGAAAGGCTCAGGGGATCTCCACCCTCTGTTCCCATATCAAGTTTTGTGTCCTGCCATCATCCCTGCTCTTCTGAGCAGACAATCCTTTGTTCCAGGAGGATGCAAGTAAGGCTAGGTATTTGGACTATTTGTTCAGATTGTTTGTTCTTCCAGTTGGTCTCTTACAGATTTAAACCCTTCCACAACATGTCTGTGATTCAGATAGACTGATCCCAAGTGTACTGTTCTGCATTTTCCTGGGTGAATGTAGTCATCTTCTTTTTTTTTCTGAAGCAAATGTACATTATTCTCCTTTGTGCAACATTTTATCTACATAAGTATGTGTAACTTCTACCCATCTTGAATTTTTTATTAAATTAGTCATTACTCCAAGATTCTGAATGGCAATATTAATTTATCTGTGAAATTAGTTTGGACTAGTGTCTGTGGCCTCTTTATCTTATCTCCTTGCAGAGCTAAGGTGAAAATGGGCCCATACCCATACTAAAATTTAGTCAGCACTCTTGAGCCCTGTAATTGCGTGATAGGCTTATTATTAGGCTTAAAACCTGAATTTCATTTGTCATCTGTAGAATCTTAATGTCTATCAATCCCACCCTAAAATTCTATTTTATCTATTTCGATTGACTGTATGACATTATCAGTTATAATGTTGACTACATCCTGATATGACTTAGCCGTATTATCTCGATAAGCTTTAGTGGACCTTAGACATCAAACCTGACAAAACTTTATAAACATGATGAAATGCTGTGTTCATATAAAACCTGTACAAGACAGAAGGTATTGCTTTCTACTGCAGTCAGTGCCATTTGATAACTTGTTTTTCTTATAAAAGATAGAGTACCAACTAGTACAAGACTTGGTACTCTTGGTACTACTTTTTCATCACATTTTCTTCATAAAATATTTATTGTTTAGTTCCTGCTTTATTAAATGAATTTTTATCTAATAGGCTTAATAGCTCTTTTATGGCAGTATTGGAAATAAGATCAAGTAATTCTAGAATTAGCACTGAGAAGTGGTACTTTAATGATGCTTTCTATCAGTCTCTACAGTGATAAAAAAATAACAAAAATCCTGAACTGTATTTATTTTGTGTATTATTCAATTTCTATCTGTTAAGTTATGATGTGTTGTTATGATGTGGTGTTTACTATCCTTAAAGGTTTAGATCTTCCACCAAGAACGTATGTCCTTGGAGTGCTTCTAACTTTGCTTTGAGTGCTATTGATTTCTGTAGTGTTTATGATTGTAGATTTTATTTTATGTAATAATATTTACCAAATGTAGCTTTAAATAAAAAAGTGAAAATAAAAAACTGTGATTGAATCTTAGCTACTTAACAAGACTATACTCTGAAAAGAGGAAGCATATCAGGCAAAGTTTATCTTGTGACTTCTAACATTTAAAATGTAAATATCTTATCTGCCTACCTGACTGGGCCAGAATTGATCATATTTTAGGACATCAGATAGGCTTACTATCTTTCTGCACCACATTGCTACTGCTATGCATTGTTTGTATGTGTGCAGTCTTGTTTACAGGCTTGTCTTCTGTGTCTCCAGAGGTGTCTGAAGCCTTAAATGACAAAATTCGAGGTCACACTTTATTGAAAGAATCTCCATTAATTACCTTCAGAAGACCACTTGCATCAGCAGCCATCAACAGTTTAATGAGCTAAGCTGTATTTAAAGGTCCTGCAAAAATGCAAAGGAGAGAAGTTGGGTCTAATTCGTTATCTTAACTAATTAAAAGTGATTGTTTTTCCTTAGACTTAAATAAAACCAATATCTTAATTCAAAGATTTTCTACTTTAACTAAGCTCTGGGATTAGTAAGAATAGTTTCTATCAGTTTCCACAATAAGATTTTAAATTAAACTTAATAGGAGAACTCTACAGAACAATTTTATGTAACCAAACCTGCTAGGCAGGGAGTTGAAGGGTGTAGATTAATACTAACACTAGTTCAGAAATTATAGGATTTAAAGAGTGATGGCATGATGCAAATTATATTTAAAAAAAATATACATTTTTCCTGTTGTTGAAATGAAGTCAGTCCTGGGCATTTGTACTGGGTCTGGATGGGAGTGGAGGTAACTTTCCCCATAGCAGCCTTCATAGTGCTGCACTTTGTATTTGTAGATGAAGCTTTGTTGATAACACAGTCGTGTTTTGGATATTGATGAACATTGCTCATACAGCACCAAGGTTGTCTCTCTAACCTCCCTCTTCCCCCAAAGAACATTAAGTGGATTGTGGGCAAAAAGTTTAGTATAGGACATAAATACAACAGCTTACCCAAACTGACCAAAGGGATTTTCCTCACCATAAGCTCAGCAATAAAAACTAGGGAAAGGGAGGGGAGGGCATTCACTATGAAGACATTTGTCTTCTGAAACAACCATTAAACGTGCTGAGGTTTTGCTTTCCAGGAAGAGGCTGAACTTTGCCTGCTGATGGGAAGTAGACAACAGAACTTTTTGCTTTTTTCTCCTTCCACACATGGACTTGGATTTTCTTCATTAAATTAACTTTATCTTGATCCATGATTTTTTAAATCTTATTTTCTTCCCCATCCCTCTGAGAATGGGAGTGAAAGAGCAGCTTGGTGGGCACCTGGCAGCCAGCCATCATAAACCTACCACAGCAGTTCATAACAACAACCCTCCCAGTTGACCAGATATTAAACTGATTGTGTGGATATTGCTGTATTTGCAATACCATCTGTCCACGAAGGTGTAAAACCAAATACATGAACAAATGTGATCTTCAGAGATCCAAAGGACATTTCAGTGAGAGCAAAATTCTTCATTCTGGCAACACTCCATCCCAGCCAATTATGTCTGGACTGCTTAAATTTCCCCTATAATTTTAACTGCATATAAAATTCTACTTTGATTCCCATCTGTATTGATGCTATGTATTAAGGGGCAAATACTTTATTTTACCCAGTGGCAACTGGAATTATAAAGGAACCTACCATATCATAATGCTATATCTTAACTAATGAATATTAAAACCTTGAATAATTTCAAATGAGTAGACTGCTTAGACAAAATATTCTCAATGGCTCTGAAGAACATTGACTAAAATCTGATTCTATGTGGATAACGATTATTTTAAATCTTTTCCTTCTACTATGCAAAGAAGCTGTTCAACAGCTGGCGAATATAGCAATAGGACCTGACATGAAGTTACCCCTGAAGGAGTAGCCCTCAGGATCAGACGAGCACATGACCTGCACAGAAACCTTGCAAGGGCAGCCTCTAGATATGCAGAGCTCACAACATCCTCTGGTCTTGAGCCCTTGATCCATGCTAGCATTAAGTATAAACTACCTGAAAGGCAGCTGGGTACAGAGGAGGTGGGTGGAAAAAAAAGTGAAGCATTCCTGGGTGCTTCAGAGTAGTGTAGGTGTTAGGATACACATTTATTTAATAGCCAGTGCTATTCCATTTCTATGTCTTTCCACAGAGGTTTCATTGCTAAAGATGGATTGGTGTCTACTTTGCAGTAGAAATAATACTTATTTCCTCCTCATGATATTTTTAAAACAGAAAAAAGTCTGTGACACTTTGAATTACTATCCACTACTGGCATAACAGATGCATCTCATTTTTTACTCCAGATTGAAAAACATCTTGCAAAAGTAAGCGTCATCGCTCTATGTCAACATAGATGAATTCCAGGTAGAATTATGTGAATATATGTTTGGCTTAGGAATCATTCAGGTTTCCAAAATTTTATTTATTTGGATTTTATTTATCTTTAGCTTAATTATGGTAAAAAGCAGAGGGCAGAATGATGAGGGTTCAGCATGGGAATGAGTTGCTAGAGGGGATGTGGAGTCTTTATCCTTAAAGAAACTCAAAACCTGAATGGACAGGGCCCTAGGCAATTTCCTCTAGCTGACTCTACCATGAACATGGATTTGACTGAGACATCTCCTGAGGTCCTGGCCAAACTCAGTAATTCTGTGATGTAAGGCTAGGACTGGGGCCCTGGTTTGAACTTGGGACAAAGTTCCCGTCTCTCACTCATCTTAGTGGTCCTTTGCTGGACTTGGAGGAACACTGGAGGGATGACTGTAGCACCAGAAACATAGAGGTACATACCAGAGAGGTCTGTGTAGCAATTTTAATTGACTAATTAATGAGACTGCTCGGTAGTAGATAACTTGGACTGCTAGACTGATAGAACATTAACAAACTATAAATTCTTAGTTCCACATATAAGGTGCATTCCATTTTCCCCATGAAAACATTTGGAGTATAACAGGATAGACAACTACAAGAACTAATTGCTTTATCCCTTCCAATCCTTTCACTTAGATTTCTCTTGTCTTGCAACAAGTGATTCCAGAAGGCATTTTCTGTTATTACTACTTCAGTTTGCTAAAATTACTCATCTCTACACTGTGTAATGCATCCACCCTTTCTTCTTCTGATTTTCATGAGATAAATCTTTCCTTGTGCTTAAATGTTATTCTTTCATGTGCCTGTTTCTGTAATTTCTTCCCAGACTCAGCAATGAATTCCAATTTTCCCTCTTTATTGCACAATCTGTGCATTAGGTTATAAATATTGTTTTATTTTTTACAGGTATAGATAACTTTAATCATAGCAGGCTTCCTAGCTCTTAGTCAATGTTGCTTCCATATACTGCTTTCAGGTTTTTTTTTTAAGCTAAATCAGAATTTCTCTGCTTTCTATATCATTAATGTACTAGAATTGGAAAAAATTTCCAATATTGTACTCTAAATAAAATAAATTTTCTTTAATTATTTGCTTTAATTTAACTCTCAGAAGGCTATTTCTTAAGTATTTAAATTTAATCAGTTCCTCAAATTTTACTCCAGCCCATGAATACCATCTTCTAATAATGGTTTTGATAGTACCATTCCTGAAACAGATATTTTCAGAATATTACTCTCTACCTTTTATAGGAGCAGAAGGAATCATATTAAATGTCATTGGAGCCTCCTTTTTGTTAGTCTTTCTATGATTCTATATTATCAATTTGTATCCAATTTTATTTTTTATTTTCTATTAAGAACTATTTTTCACTTCAAGGGCTTCATACTGAAATGATTTGTGACTCTAAATAGATCCTGCCTCAAAAGAGGAGAAAATATGAACCATATCAAAATGAAGTTTAAACCAGAAAAGAAAATGGAAGCCTCTTGAAAAAAAAAAAAAGAGGAAATAATTTCTGTACCACTCAGGCATCTAGTGCCATTGATAGTAGTCACACAGTGGAAAGCATAGAAAAGCAGATTATAAAGTGATGTCATAATTTAGATGGCTTCAAACAAACCAGACCTATAAAAATTATCTTTAAATTCTTAAAGAAGTCCTTGTATCAGAGATATAATCAGTCATTTTTTAAGAAATTAAGAAGATTAGATGAGATTCTAGCAAAAGGTGTTGTAAAACAGAAAGAAACTGAATTATAAACTGTTTTTTTTTTCTTCTTCTTCCCTCAGAAATACATGCAATAATGTATCCATACATAGGGAACAGGTTCAGTATTAGCCACTATGGATTCATCAGGAACAAATATCAATACAATTTAATTTTGTTATAGTGCAGATTGGCAAGGTTCATGGTTGAAAAATATTTGGGAATATAATATGCTGTAACCATAGAAAAGCTTTTTACATAGACACACTTGAAAACTGTAAGAAAACTAAGAGAAAATAGTTGGATGGACATTCATAAATGAGTGCAGGACTAGTTGGCAAAATGTACCATACTATTATCAAAGTGATCTTTGCCATCTGAGGATGAGTAAGGTGACATATTGTCTTGTCTGTCTTGGACAGCAGCTACTAAGTATTTTCAATCATAACCTAGGAAACGAAATAAGCAGCCCTTTTGTTCTGTAGGTGTCTTTTACCTCTCTAAGCTTGGGATATTGAAAACCACAAAGGATAAGGTAGAATTCAAAAGCATTTTGATCATTTGGAAAGATCTGAATGAAAAATACTCAGATCAATAAATACATTTAGGCAGAAAGATAAATACATAAATACAAGACGAGGAAGGAACAGATATTAGTCTATAGATAGATAATAGTCTGATAATAGATAGATAATAATATAATATATTATTTATAATAGATAATAGCCTGATGACAGGTCATGATACATAAAAAACAAATAGGGCAATGAGGTGTATAAATAGGAATTGCCTGGTGTGAGCGGCACCACAAGTCCACACAGCAGAAACACTGATAAAATTTATGGGTGCTATATTTCCTGAAAGGTGTGGGTGAACTGGGGAGTGTCCATGATAATTAATATATGGCTATAATAGGTAAATTGTTATTGAATTTCACTTTCAAGATGATTTTGAAGATTTATATTGTTTATTCTAGAACACAGAAAACTAAGGAAAAATTAATAAGAGTTGTGACACTGTTCAAGGTTTCTCCAAAGAGAAGGGTAATTGTCCCTTCTTGTCTGCTAAAAAGAGGTTAGAAAGTAAAGGGCTGCTTTATCAGGTGAGTCTGGGTTAAAAATTACTTGCAGAGGTCTCCTGGCTTGTGCAAAATCCCTTCCATTGTGTGAAATGGAAGCTTAGAGCTGTAATTTTGCGATTTTTTATTTAATACTACAGTACCGCACTAGCCTTATGCAATCTAAAAGTTGCAGCTAAGATTTATGTATGCAAATATGCATAAATCACTGTTTTTACACAAAGGAGTTTACCATTAGTGAATATTTAAAATAATTTATCTGAAGTTGGTGGATTTACTCTATACTTGAACTTTCAGATGAGGATTTCTACAATTGTGGTCATGCATATGACAGAAGCTGTCTGGATATCATGGAAATAGATAAAAGTTAAGGATTTGTTAGACAATTGAAAGCATTCTGCAACCCTATGTGCTTTTTGGATGACTATCTACAGTCTAGTGGATAATGATAAAACTGTTCTCTTTCACAAGGAAGCCTTAGAATTAAGGCTTCCTTATAAGATAATGAATTCATTAAAATAATTTGTGTGGAATTAGAGTTTTCTACAGAGATTTAAAATAAATTTCGTTTTATTTAATTTAAACATAAATTGATGAAGTAAATTTGTATTATTGAAGACAATACCAAACATTCATTTCCTGGGTTCGATTTCATTCTAAACTGGCAAACACTTAACACTGTCAGCCCCTTGTGCTTTTAACTGAATAAAGGTCAGATAATCAGACATCTGAAAGGACAGCTCATTTATCATCCTTTGATAAATGTGTCAGTAGCTAATCTTTAGCAGTGGATGATAACACCACACAATGAAAAGTTAATGGATTCAAAGCATTGAATTTACTACAAGGATGTAATGATGCTGTAGAGCAGAAAGTTCAATTTCATTCTATAATTTATATTAGATTATATTTGCAGCTGAAAGCATTAATTACAAAATCTAAATATTATTCTGATAAATTTTGTTTCACAGAGGTCAAGACTGATATCAATAAGAAATCATAATTATAGAACTGATTGAAGTCTTATTTCAACAAGCAATTGTAGGATTTCTATGCCATCAGACTAACTGCTGAAGCCTCAGCAGTTTAAAAATTGTTGAATTGTTGAACTTGCTACAAATTCACATATATAATTTTAGTAGCACATATTCTGATTTAGATCTCATTTATTATTCGTATAAAAATTAATCCAGTCACCTAAGAGCTACAATTGAGGTTGAGAGTGCAGGTGTCTTCGTTAGGTTGTATCTTGTCTGTGCTGTACAGGTGTTTCTGATATTCTAAGGCATCTGAAATAACTGGAAGCAGTCATTTAGGAGAATGTTTATGTATTTTCTAAAATGGTAGGAATGTACTGCTACACACACACACACAATCTAATCTTGCAAATATTGGAGAACATAGAAAGAATAGTGTTAAAGTTGGGATATAAAGAAAAATGATGCACAAAAGTTATTAGATTCATGTATTACCTGAATTGAATCCAGAGAAAAAATGTCTGACATACATAAGTTTCTTGAAGAACAGAGGGGGCAGGTGTCTACTTCCATTTTCCTTCATCTACTCTCTCTGCAGAAGTCCATGATGAACCATGTACAAATGAGTAGATGATTCATGTGATTATCAGTTGAGCTTTTTTTTCCAGAACTCATGTTATTTCAATAAAACTAAAACTGTTATAGTTCATTGGCCTACTATTGGGGCTGATGTGCCATAGTAACCAGAGCCAGAGCAAATGCAGAATACCTTCAAGCGAGTATCTCAGACTCCTTGAATTCTGTTAGGACTTACATGTTTCTGGAAGGAGCCATGTGGGACAAAGGAGATGATAGAGAAAATAACCTATACTTCAGTGATAAAAAAACACAGAGAGAAGGCTGGAAAAAAAAATTCAAGTTACTTTACTAATTCACTGTCACATTTTCCCAAAGAGAATCTAAGTGATTTATATTCTCGCTTACAGTATGCAACTGCCACACAAACCCAAAACAACAACACATGAAATCCAAGGAAAGGGTAAAATTCTGTTTCTACTTCCTCATGTATCACTACTGCTGCCTCATAAACAATTACTTTATTCCTGCTTTAAGATACAGTTCTGCAACATATCCAGGAGGGCTTTATGGCTGATTGGTTTGATCTGAAATGTCCTTCAAAAATTTAAGACATTATGCATCTATTGATGTATAATATTCTACCAAGCCAAAGTGTATGGAAATCTCCGATCATCTAGAAAGCAGGAACAAAAAGAAAAAAGAGACAGAAAAGCAGAGTGGTTAAAAATTGTCTTATATGGTAGGTGCCAGGTGCAAACTCTTTTGTTTTTGTAGATCTTTTATCACCATGGGGTTTCAGTCTGACTCAGAAGCCTAAGGATCCTTATTAATATGATGCTTAGCAGTCACTGAAGAAAACAGGTGCTTTTTAATTTATTTTTTTTAGGGAAATAGGTCTAGAGTTAGAGTATAATAGGAATTGTAGGATAACGTGAAAATGAACAAATTTGATAGAGGTGTTTGTGAGGGACTTGGAAAACATATTATTTTATTGTTACTTGTTTTTTTAGAATGAAAAACAAATATAGAGAACATGTCTCCCCATTCTTTATTTTTGCTTATTTCACATGGATTCTCTCACACTTTATTACTGTCATTTCTATTATTACTGCTACTCCCTCTATTGTTCTGCAGAAAATGTACTGTAAGATGAAAAGTCTAACAGGTTTGCAGATGTGCAAAATAAAATCTCAGACCACACTGCCTTTGGAAAGAGTGTATATCACCCTTGTGAAACTATGAAGAGAATAAATTTCAAATCTGTAATGAAAGAGGGTAGCCTCCTAGTCCAAATTCAAATTAATCTCTCCACATCTTCCTTGAAAATTATTTAAAAGAAAAATAAATTATCTCTGTAGCAAATATATCTATATCCCTAGGTGTTGAACTGCTTGTCTACTGTGACAATGTGTACTGTAGGCAGAAATGGGAAAATCAAGGGGTTTTATACATTGTCTGAACATTACAACTCTGCTTTAGAATTCATACCACAATCTTAAAAGGAAATATTTCTGTTCCCTAGATTTTCTGTTCTTCAGCTATGCTCATATTGGAGAATATTCCTTTCTGATTTAATTTTTTATTTGAATCTCTGCTCCTGTAGGGGTATCTGGGATGATTTTCCATCCCTTTAAATTCTGTGAAATGGAAAGGGTAGCTCTGAATTTAAGGTAGGTATCTTAAAGTTTTACAAGAGCCATTCTGTCTCTTTCCAACTCTTATCTACTCGATTTTTAACCTCAGAATCATGGAAAGGCAAGGTCATCTGATCCAATTTTGTTCAAGCAGGGTCACCTAGTGCCATCCAACTCCCCAAGTACTCATAGGCGCATCCCATCAGCGCCCATGTTTTTATTTCTGTCCAGTTGATCACTCCCTGATCTGATCATCTTCCTCCAAGGAAGATCTTTGCTCCAGAATTTCCCCTTAACTCCAGGTCATTGTTTAAAAAAATATAAATTATATATTTCGTTGAGTGCACCCACAGAAAGTTATCTTGTGACATGAAGCTGAGCTGTGCAGTTGATTCACATGAGGGAGGGGATGACTTCCAGAAGGACCTTGACAGGCTTGAGAAGCAGGTTTGTATGAGCATTAAGGTTCAACAAGGCCAAGTTCAAGTTCCTACATCTGGGTCAGGGAAATCTCCAGGATTAGTAAAGACTGGGGAAAGAATGGATTGAGAGCAGCCCTGTGGAGGACTTGAGTATGGTGTTAGATGAAAATTCAGATGTGAGCTGGCAATGTGCATCTGCAACCCAGAAAGTAGATCATATCATGGAATGCATAAAAAGAAGTATGACCAGCAGGTCAAGTGATTGTCCTTTAGTCCACTCTTGTGAGACCTTACCAGGAGTACTGTATCCAGCTCCGGAGGGGGCCAGCACAAGAGAGACATGGGCTTGTTGCAGTTTGGAGGAGAGACACAAAAATGGTCAGAAGGATGTAAGATATCTCCAATACAAAGATATATTCCTGCCAAATTTTCATTGTTGCTTATGGTTCAGTAGAAAACCACCAACATAAGGAAATAGCCAAATCCTTAATTTACCTGATAAAGGACACCGGACGAAGAAAAAGGACAAAACTGTTGCATGATGAGAAAACTGCACTTTATAACAAAATGTTTTTTCTTGAGTGAGTAATTATGGCAGATATATGCTGCTATTAGGGGTTTGGGTTTTTTAATGTAGTTTAAATATGAATTGGCTTGGGTTCTGCAAAGAAATGCAAACACAAGACAGTTGAGTTGGGCTTTCCATATAACAGTGAGAGGAATGCTGGCAGCATTTTCTGGCAGGGGTTGAAGCCTAAGCCCATATACAACTTGACCCAGAAGAAGCTCTACCAATAAAGGCCAGTCACCACCAGACTTTAAATGGTCTGAAGAATAGGTTTTCATCCCTTGTATTCCTGGCCTTTGATGTTCACAGGTCCTTTATGTTATAATTTTGATTCATCAGCATTTTTGTGAATTTAAATCTATGGACTTACACTTACTGCATTTCTGTTCTGGGCTGTTAAGGAACAAACAGGTACTATAGAAGTTTCTAGCTTTTTTTCTTTTAATGGCTTCTGCTATTGCATTTCCATTAGTAAGGACGAAAGAAGAAAGGATATACAAAAGTGATGACTAAACCTTTTCGCTATAATTTTAAGTCACATTTGATATAGCTATTAAAGATATGATAATTTGACTTGAGGAACATTTTGTTTGTTTCTGGCTTTGTCAGCTAGTTTCATCATTGCCATAATTTATATATAATTTAAGAAGGATGTCAGTTGTAGCAAAATGATTTACCTCAAACATTTTATCTGTCACTTTGTGCTGAGCCCAAATATTCTACATTTCAAAAAGCTATTGGTATGCTTGTGATTGCTCACACAAAGCCCTTCTTATCCTCCAAAATATGTCTCATACCACACTTTGCTGATAAAGAGGATAATTGCCATTGTCAGGTTCAATTTTTTTTTTTTTTTGGTCACTTACTGAGCTATTTAATCATTTAACTGAACTAGAAAATATTTTTGAGTATAGATTTCTTCTACAGTGCAGTTGTGCTTCTAATATTTGACTAATAGTATGTGATGAATTTCATAAGGGGACATTCAGGCTCAGAACCTAACACATGCTGAATTAAATCAGAAACTGCAGATATCCCTAACTGTTCATGGCTATTAATTTATTGAATTAATTTCTTTAACCCACTAACCCACTAGTGATACCCACTAAGTTTTGAACTCTTATGTTCAGCTTAAGAAACACACTGAAAGACTTGGACGACTGAGGAAACTCTGAGATATCTACTGGTTCCAGCCAACTCAATATGCTAATTAGAAGTGTAGTTGGAAAATGCTAATTGTGACATGTAGGAGAATATATACCAAAACCACTCAGGATCTGATCTGCTGGGCTGTGGAGATTTTACATATTAACAACACAGATTTAGTAGGAACATGCAAGAGGACATTTGCCTTCAATTGACGGTAGAGGGATTTTATTTTTATTATTTTTTCTATAGTATTTCTATTAACTCTTACATTCCACTTGGATTTATTGTGTTTATAAATCTTTAAAGACATATCACATATGCCTTTTGCATTATGAACTGTCCGATCAGTAATGAAGATCATGTTAAAGAATATATACCTTTCACAACAGAATGACATGTGGCAAAATGAAGAAAAAGGTATTTTGCATTCTCTTAGTTATAGCCAAAATCAGTTTCACAGTGTACCTCGAGGCTGCCATGGATAAAATCTATTATGTAAGCAGTCACCTGTGAAGAGTTTCAAAAAAATGTGGTGAAGGGCATTTATCATTCTTCAATTAAAATGTCAAATCTAATTAGACTTCCCCTCAACACACTGTATCTTATCGCAGTGGTACAATGAGAGAGACCTTCCCTTGAATTACTAAAAAGCAGAGAGAGCATCTGTGAAAGCTCAGTGAGAGGCAGGGGAGACTTTCTGTAGGATTTTTCAAGTGCAAGGGAGTTAATCCATCAGCTGTTTACAGCCCATAAAGTGCCAATGGATTTGATACTGTACCTGTATGAAGGAGAGGTTCATTCTCATAAGGCTCCAGACCAAATTATTTTATGATTAGGAGAGATGTGTCCAAGACTCCCAGGTTGTTTTGATAGTGACTGACATTGTATATTGGCTGTTTGACAGAGCAAATATTTCACAATTCATTTTTTGGTGTTTGTTTTTAATCTGATATGACACAGCTTAACAAAGCTAAACACTAAATGATGAACAAGATGTTCTTTCAAAATAAGTGCTTTGAACAACGCCATCTTGCTTTTTCGCACAAAGGAATTCCTGTACAGCCTACAAATCTGACTTACAGAAAAGAGTGAAGAGCAAAATGTTAACTATTAACAGGATTCGAAGCATTTTAAATAAACAGTTACATAAAAATTATAGAAGGAATATTTCTTAAACTCTACCACTGATAGCTATAAGAAATAAACTACAAGATATGAAATCCGTAAATATTTTCTTTTCACTGGTTTCCTCAGAAACTAGATGTGTCATACCTAGACACGCAAGCAACACAGTCCAACGATTTGAAGACATAGATCACAATACAAATAAAACTCTGCAGACTGATCAAATTGTATCTGGACATAAATAGAATTATTCACCCCCCTAAACTGAGTCAAAATTCTGACTTTAAAGGGTGACATATTGCTTACATTTAATGAACTAGTCCATCTAGTTATAAAGTTATAACTATTTTCTCCCTTTTCCCACCTTCCATTCACTCCATACAAAATACTATGGTTCATTCTTTTTTTTTTTTTTTTCTGTTGTCATTGCTAGAAAAGGTGTTTTAACTTTGGGATTTTTCTTTTTCTAGATTAACTTTCATTTATATATTTTTTAATTATTTTAAATTGTCAGGATCCAGTACTCTCTGGACAGGTTGTTTTAGGTATTCCATACAAGGACAGTTTAATGTTTAATATCAAGTTTATTTACTTGTGAATAATTGATGTTATATAGGAACACCTTCTTTCTCACCTTCTTATGTTGGGGGATGGCTAGCAGCACAAGGCCACGATGCTGCAGAGTATCTCTGGCCTGAAGCGAAGTGCTGAATGAGCGGAACAGCATGTATGTTATCAGGTCAGCGTGACCTTGTGTCTGAACACTAGATGAAAACAGGAGGCTGAACACCTGGGCCTGGACCCTCGGATAGGTTGTAACCAAGCCATAACAGAAGATACTAACCTACGTAATGCCTAACCAATCACTACTTGCAAAACCAAGATGTTATCCAATCCTGTATGATTACGCTTAAGAACAAACCTATATAAATGAACTACTAACTAGCAATAAATCGGAACAGACACGATAACTCTATGAGTAAATGTCTCTGATTCTGGCTCACCGCGACATTCTTACTGTATTTTTCTTAACAAAAAAAAATAAAGTTTCTCTTTCTTCAACTTGAATGTTTCTTGCCCATGATGGTAATTTCTGAGTGATCTCCCTGTCTTTATCTCGACTCACAAACTTTTCTGTCATATTTTCTTGCCCTGTCCTGCTGAGAAGGGGGAGTGAAAGAACAGCTTGGTGGGCAGCTGGCAGACAGACAAGGTTAGCCCACCACACCTATCTTCTTTGAGCCTTCTTCTGTTTTTGGGACTCATTCATTGGTCACACAAATAAACCAGAGACTGATATCCCCGCCGTGTGTTTCCACAAAATTTTTGTCTGTAACCAGAAGATTGTTTGACAGTGATTGTTCCTTCTCTATTAATAGTACAGTTGCTCTAGAAAAAAAGCACATAAAGAGATACAGCAGGTAGAAAAATGCAAACTAAAAAACTCTTCTGCTTGGCAATAGTGTGTTCTGTCATGGATGTGACAGAACCAAATGTCAAAGAGGGAAGAACTAATAAGAACACCTTCCATGTGGTAATACAGGAAGCCATTTCTTCATTTTCATAATTTTCTGGCAAGTGTTCAGACAGGCCAATCACTAAAAATATTAACTCTGTGTTAGAAAGTAAAGGGAAAATTTTCCACACATTAAGTGTGCACATAAGTTTGGAGCCTTCAGTGTGCTAACTCACTAGAAAAGGTAACATATGTGGGAAAATGCAGAAAATGAGCAAAGCAACTAAATTATCAGCAAAATCATCTCCTCTACTTCTTTCCCTTCACCAATGTTAGGAGAGTTTCAAGTTAAATTTCCACTTCTGTTAAAAGGGAGTTCTTGAATTGCAAATATATTTATTCTGCTGCTAATTGTTTTCAGCTCCTGGTTTCATCTATTTTATGGCTCAGATGCTTAGCTTGGAGTTTCTAAAATTTCTGTGTACTTCCATCACATTAAACCATCTGGAGTTCTGCTTAGCAATCAATCTTAGAAATTATGCATTTTCAGGGGGTTAGTTCTCTGTTTCAAGATTATATTTTATAGGTGTTTTCTACTAAAGGGTTCTTGACTAATTGCATAGAAACAGTATTAGAGTTTACATTCTTGATAGCTTTGAACAGACAAATACTGATTTCCATTAGTGAATGCACACGGAGCAGAAAACACGTGGAATTATCATCCAGTAATTCATATAATGGCCACAACAATCACCAAGCCCCAAGAGTGATATAAATTATTTTACAATATAAGCACTTTTAAATGAGTTAAGCATAAAAAATATTAAAAGTTGTAAACCAGATAACAAAGTCATTCTGTCAAATGTATGCGACTTCAGTTGAATTTATAAGATAAGAGTATTCCAAATCGGTTCAGGTGTAAATAAGACTAAGTTTTTGATGTATAAATCTTCATGAATGGTTATTTCTATGTGAAAAGTATTTGTGCACCTGCTTTAGCACATTTCCTCAGTTCATGTACTCATGCAAATATATAGACATAGGTAGATACTGATAATTCTCCTTCCTTCCCGATAATTCCCCTTCACTCCCATTCCATATGTAAGTTTAAGAAATTCTTTGATAATTTAAACACTGAAAACCAAATCTTAATGCTAGCATCAAAGTGCACATCCTGGTTTTGTTGATACTACTACATTTGTTATGTTTTGTTTTGTTCTCACAGTGTAAGCAATATTCATACTCAAACTTCATTCGTGGAAGGGTGAAGAGTTAATAACTACCCTTAGCACTAGCTAGCATCAGTTCAATCATGACTGCAAATGACTTTTGGAAACTAGCTGAGAAGTACTAAGAAGCTACCTTAAAATATCATCCAAGAAATGACCTATTGTTCTTGTTCTAATTAATCTCCTTGTCTTTCTATATGAATAGACCACAGAAGTTTACTGTATCTGAAAGGACTTTTATTTCATTAGTTTTCATGTGGGAAACTTTCTTTTCATTTTTTATTCTTTCATTAGGGCTTTTTCTTGTAAGAAGTGATCATTCTCTACTTCAATGTATGTGTCTGGACTCTAGCATAGTAGTCATCCTTTATAACAGAAATTCCATAAAAGAAATTCAAACAAACAACAAACACCACCCACCCCAAGAAACGAAAAGCAACTGCTAAGATTGATAACCTCTCTAGAGAGAAGTATTCGGGTGTTTCACAAAGAACCAATTTGAGATTAGATTTTCACCAGAAAAATGGGAATAATACCCTTATCATTATACAAATGTCTTTGAATCTCCTAATGAATATTAGCTGTTGGGCACTGAAATAAATTTCTAAAGTAATTTCTGTATCTCAAACACAGTTGTCATCTTGGGAAAACATGATACTACTGTTTGATGGGAGAGTAAATCATTGCATTGTAATGTTCAGACAAATCAGTCTGGTGTTAAACAAAGAACAGAACAGCTTTCTGAGAAGAAACTGATACAGAATAAAAATCCCATCTTCACTCGTCCTTATGGCCAAACTGTACTCTATGGAAATATTGCTGCGTCCTTTAGAAATTCAGATCAAACCAATACTTGTATACTGCTAAATAAAATGTTACAAGAGACAAGAAAGATGTCGTGCAACTTCTTTAAACAGGATTTTATTAAACCACACAACTGTTTTAATAACAGTTCAAATAATGCAACACTGTACAAATTACATCAAGTAGAGCTCATAGTGTTGCATTATTTCTATTTGCATAGTTTCTAATGTTTCCAAGAAAAACACCTTTTTTTTGTCTGTTTTATTACTTAATCAAAAGTATCTGAACTGTAGTCATCTGGTTACTCAACTTGTAAATGTTATGTATGCCTGGTTTAAAAAAAAATAAATTAAGACCAAATAAGCTAAACAGTTTTCTGAAAGAGGCTGAAGGTAGATCTGGTGTGTGTGTGTTAATCCATGTTAAAAAAAAATACCCCAAACTAGAAACTTCTTCAAAGTTCTTCGTGAATCTTGCTTTGAATTGTGGAGAATAAATTTGTTAGAACACATGGATTTTTGCCATGTTTGGGAAAAAACAGAGTTTAGACAAATTACACATCTTAAAAAAGATTTGCAATTCATAAATATTCAATCAAAAAACAGAATTTCACAGCTCCATTCCCCAAACGCTCCATCTGCACTGAGCATGTTCTGGCCAGGTCTCAGCAGATATTCATGCTACATGGTAGCTTTGTGTCTAAGAATTATAAGTGACAGTAAAAGGACCATCTTTTGAAAAAACATTCAACTGTATATTTGTGCCCAGGCAGCAAGAGAAAGTGGATAGAGTATATGAGGGTGCAAACTGCCCAATTTGAATGCAATCAAGAGAAAAGATATTTTTGGAGCTAAATGACTACAAAGACATTAGGGGGGACATAGGAGTTTGAGTTTCAAGGAAAACACATAACATGGTGTAAACTGAGACTTACTGAAAAAAACCCAGCAGGATTCAGATATGTGTTCAGGAATGTGTTTCAGAAATCTCTGATTACAAATGAAGGGAAATCAGATGTGCCTGGAAAGGCTAGACAAATGTGTAAGAAACCATCACACTGATGAAGACCTGAGGTGGTCTATGCAAAATAGAAGGGCTAATAAGGTAGAAAAGAAGAAGAAAGATTAGATTTAGAGCCCAGAAGTGAAGATTTTTATTTGAAAGCTTTTAAGCGCTAATGGAAAGACTTAGATGAAGGTCAGATGGCAACAAGGGAACCAGACTGAATGGGGATTTGTGAGTAGAGAAAGTGTATTTAATGGGCAATCTGTTAGCAGGACAGTTTTCAGCAGAATACAGAGATTTAATCCAGCAAGGGAAGAGATTAAAGATGTGAGGAGGTATGCATGATATTTTATAGCTTTTGTGGATTGGAAGCTTACGTAAAAAACCCCAAACATTAAATCAAGCAGTGCATTAGTTCAATTGCTCTGGTCCACAGATATTCCAGGATCTAAAACTTAAGTTTAATCAACATTTCAGTTAGTCCACCTTTATGCAATACCAAATACGTTTTTATTAGCAAAAATGTCACACTGAGATTTATCTTGACTTCAGTAATTGCATTCCTCTACTATGGTGGCTAGCTACATGCTACAGTGCATCTCAGATCAACAATTCTCATCTCTCATAATAGAAATGTATATTAAGGCCTATTGTTCCATCCATGCTCAAGAAAATCCTTCCCTTGATACAGATTTCAAGCATATGGAGCATTCTTAAATTTCAACTTAAATATGCAAAGTAGAGATTGTCCAGTAGAAGGAAAGGAAATATTAGTGTGAAGCCAAAAAAACCCAAACCCAATAAAAGCCCCAACAAAAATCCACACGAAAATTACTGACTGGTTTAGGAGAACAGATCTTTGAAGTGAAAATCTATGTTGTGGAATTCACAATTGCTGTGTGAAACTAGTCTTGGGACAAGAAATCAATTGCACTTCACAAAAAAAAGATTAAAACTTCCTTCCTAAAATATTCCTGTTGCTTTGATGACAAAAGACTGTGAGCTGACAATGTTTGGGATTGACAGAGAGTTTAGAACAAGATTATTAAAACTGTCCTCAAACCATCATCTGCAAATGAAATATTATGGAAATATTACTCATAAATACATTTTGTTACACTCATGAATTTTGGCTAGTTTTTTACAGAGACATCTGGTGATTCTTTAAATATAAAAATTAAAATAAAAAAAAAAATCAAATCTATGAGTTTTTCTGTCCAAACCACTTCCCCATAATCTTTTGACAGTTTTATGTGTTTTCCGCATCTCATTTTTGGGTTCTGTTTTCTTGTTTGTATTTTCTCACTTAGTCATCACACTGTGTATTCTCCATTACTGTAAAGTTTGCTGTAATTGGTAGCTCACACACAAACTTTATTGTATTGTATCCATAGGCACCTTTTGCATTTTTCTTATGTACTTGTTAACCAGTGAAATGTCCTGTTTTATACTGAATCCAGAATTTCCACTTCTGATTAGAAATCAGCATTTCTGATCTTTCTAACTATAAGTCACATTGTTTTGAAGAGACCTGTAAACAACTGTGAAGTACTTAATAATGTCCCCCATGTTTGGGTGATGAATGTAGAATAAGAGGCATTTTGGGGTTCAATGGTTAATACAATTTGACTCAGAGAGTATCTGAATTCTCTGCCTCTGGGAAAAAGGAGCCCCTCAACATATGTGCAGGCTGAATTCAGAATTCAGATGGGATGATGAACAATTTATACCCTAGTGTGTAGGACATCCCACCAAGGCAAATCAGACACTAATAATTGGAAGACTCTGAAACATGTTTACAAGAACTGACTGCATGCATCAAGAGAATATTCTGTTCTTTGATTTTAAGTCCAGTGGTGGAACTAAATCAAAATGCTTGCACTGCGTCCCTGTTGAAAATGAGCAGATGGCCTCATTCTCTTGTGGCATGATTTTGATTTTTATTTTTATTTTTATTTTTATTTTTATTTTTATTTTTATTTTTATTTTTATTTTTATTTTTATTTTTATTTTTATT
>VXBZ01009233.1:35059-86951 GCA_013399135.1 Heliornis fulica
GAGGTGATAATCCCCCTGTATTCTGCACTGTTGAGGCCTCACCTCGAGTACTGTGTTCAGTTTTGGGCCCCTCACTTCAAGAAGGATGTTGAGGTTCTGGAGCGTGTCCAGAGAAGGGCAACGAGGATGGTGAAGGGTCTGGAGAACAGGGCCTACAAGGAGCGGCTGAGGGAGCTGGGGTTGTTTAGTTTGGAAAAGAGGAGACTGAGGGGCGACCTTATTGCTCTCTACAACTACCTGAAAGGAGGTTGCAGTGAGGTGGGGGTTGGTTTCTTCTCCCCAGTAACAGGCGACAGAACTCAAGATAATGGCCTCAAGCTGCGCCAGGGAAAATTTAGGTTGGATATTAGGAAGAACTTCTTTACTGAGAGTGTCATCAAACACTGGAACGGTCTACCCAGGGAGGTGGTTGAGTCGCCATCCCTGGAGGTGTTTAAAAGACGGGTAGATGCAGTGCTTGAGGACATGATCTGAGGGTAGACTTGGTGTTGGTAGGTTAATGGTTGGACTTGATGATCTTAAGGGTTTTTTCCAACCTTAACAATTCTATGATTCTATACAATTGATCTTTTCTGAATAGGTATGCAGAAGGAACACAGTCCACAACAGCTCAATATATTTTTTAAGAAAGAAAAATCTCATTGCATTTTGTTAAATGCCAAGTTATGAACAGAAAATTGTAGATACACACACACCCCCAAAAAAAGAACAGTTTTTATGACCATCTTCAAAAAAATTCCTTGTATAAAGCAATATGACTAAAAATGGTAAATTTCTAATACACTGCAGGATTGAACAACAGAAAACCAGAAAAGTAATATTCTGATAGTGGTGAATTTAAGGCCAACAGAGAAATTAATGGAAATATTATTATTACTGTCACAGGAACTTTTTATTCCCCCTTGAAGAATGTAAAATGCATTTACCAAAGTAATGATGAGTATTTACACATCAAGTACTTTATTAATGATCAGATTCAACCCGTGTCTTTTTCCATCTCTTTCAACATCTATTTCATGTTGACTCCTGAACTACTTCTACTCTTGATCTTTTCATTCCTCTGTATTTAAATTATATTAGACTTTTCATCTGCTTTGTTCTTTACTGTAATGTCTCAGTTTCTTGAGGCTTATAACAGTATGTTATCATTTCCCTAACTCCATTTCAAATACCTTACATTTTTGCCTAGGACAAAGAATGAAGAGTTCAATTTGTAAAATACAAATTTAAAATAAAATGTGTTCAAACTATCCATGAATTTATGTGTTCAGAAAATTCTGCTCTTTCCTGCCCCCATCCCAAAGAACTGCTTGTCATTAGTACACTTGTGAGTGGAAAACAAAATTTTATGCTTTGCTACTCAGGTAGAAGATGTTCAAGATACAATGATGTGAATGATTCATCACAGAAAAGTCAATTGATTATCTTAGT
The DNA here is from genome assembly GCA_013399135.1 of Heliornis fulica. Lineage (NCBI taxonomy): Eukaryota > Metazoa > Chordata > Aves > Gruiformes > Heliornithidae > Heliornis > Heliornis fulica. Next base: position 36,491 of record VXBZ01009233.1, read on the forward strand.
GTGCTCTGAGGAAATGTATGTCCTCAGTTTCAGTTTCTCCCCCAGCTCTTATATATTTCTTTCTTAGAAATTGGCTAAGCCTGAAGGTTTTGATATATAGAATTCAGATCTTTGTCTTGCAGACATATTTTTACATATAAAAATACATAAAAAATCAGAGATACCTCACTCTGATTTGGGGAAAATGATGTGGTGATCTGTAGCTTTTATTTTCTCATATGTGAATTATTTGTATCATATATTCTTTATACTTTATTCTTTATATATGCTTTTAAATATGAAATCCATTAATGAGATGCTTTTCTATGTTGACTGGAACACCTAACTTCTTAGATTGACATACTTTTTAATTAAAAAATGTGTAAAATATTTTTGCAGTTCACAGTTTATAACAATTTATGCTGCTTAGTAACCTACACACACATATATATAAAAGATTTAATGATATAATTCAGGTTGCAGCATGATCTTTAATACACCTGTTGGATTCCTATGGTATATAAAACCAATGTGAATTTGAATCAGTATCTCACTAAAAAGAATTAAACTTATTTCTGCTCAAATCCACAATGTTATTTTAAAACAGATTGTAGAAAACATATTCTATTTTTTTTATATTTTTAATATAAAATTCACAATCTTCAATGAGTCATTACTAGTAGTTTAATATTATCCATAGTAAGTCATGTGAAAAATTGAGAAGGAAAGAATCTTCTGAAACTAGAGGAGAGATATCTGAAAGCATATTAGAAATGTTACACCAGTCTAACAAATTTGGCATGATCAGCAAAAAACCTCAAATAAACTCAAATAAATTAGTTGGGTTTTTTTTTCATATTTTTAAACAGGCTGATTTTTAGAATATTTTAAAATTGTTTATTATTTTGTGAATGCAGATTTTTCTTCTTTTCAGTTTTTTTTTTTTTTTTCCTCACTTTACGGACTCTGTTCCCCAATTTTCCCATTTGAGAATATCTTGACATAAAAATAAAACACTAAACACTTTCAAACTTCTTCGGAGAAAACTTTGGTCTGCTTGAGCTTAGCCATCAATCACTCAATCAGCCTTTATTCTATGTACAGTAACACATGGGGGAATGAATCTCAAAGTGCCATGCATAGTAGCTGTTAGTTAACAAGAGAAAGCTAATCTCAGCTGGTGAATTTTCACCTTTGTTTTACATCAATTTAAAGAGTTTCTAATAACCTCAGGGACTAAGCCTTATTGCTTCAGGGCATATGCTTGAAGTCTTAGTCTTTGTGTTTTGTGCAGCTGCGCCCATTATCACTATGGAATAAAATGAACTTGGCTTTAAAATTAAATAATAGCATCAACTGCTGAATTTTTATGCTAGGTAGCAGAACAATGACTAATTACATTTTTGTGACTTAAGAACTTACCGTGGCCACTGGCTAGTCAAACTGTTATAAATACATCAAATCAGTATCCATACAGTAAATTTAATTGTAACTACATTCTTTGCAGCTAACACTCAGATGAAGAGTATACCTGAGGGAAGTCATAATGTTCTTATGCAAAAGTGAAATCGTCCCTCTAGCTACATAATTGTTACATGGGAAGCCCTGCCCTGACTCCACCAAAAGTCAGGAGATACCTGAGGGAGCGCCCTCTGTAAATTTTCATCTGCACTTTTCCATTAAAAGAAACATTTTATACCAAAGTGAATGGTGACAGTAAGCATGCTTCTCACATCACCGAATCAGTGAGTGGGGCTGGGAGTGCACAAGAATCTAGAAGAGGACACACCCAAGACAGCTGACTCAAACTGGGATATTCCATATCATATGATGGCATGCTCAACATATAAACTGGGAGGAGTTGGCCAGGGCCAGGTGATCACTGCTTAGGTGAACTTAGGGACTGGCTAGGCATTGGTTGGCGTTTGGGGAGTAATTGTTTTTCATTTGTTTCCCTTAGATTTTATTTCTCTCTTAAAATTTATTTTCCTTTTCAGTAAAAATATTAGTATTATTATATTTTATTTCAATTATTAAACTTTTCTTATCTCAACCCATGAGTTTTCTCAGTTTTTACCCTTCCAATTGTATCCCCCATCCCATCAGGGGATGGGGAATAAGCGAGCAGTTGTGTGGTGCGGAGTTGCAGACTGGGTTTAAACCAGAAGAAAGAGGATAAAAAACAGTCATTTTCATAACTGAGACAAAAAAATAAGCAGCACTTTTGTGAAAAATTAGTATTCTAATCTAATAGATTTTTCTAGAAAAATACAGACCTTAATGTTTTGCATGTTAGCAGGCCAACTTTATCTCTGGAAGATTATCTCCGGGGAATGCCTGTTTTTCCTTTAGGTTTAGTGAAAAATGAAAGGAAGCAAGGTAACGTGATATTATCTTTGGAATTCATGTGTTTATTTGTTGGTTGGTTGGTTGGTTGATTGGTTGGTTGGAGTTTTTGTGGAGTACCTCTAATTTAAATAATGTATTTCAGGTAGGAAAAGAAAGAGAATGTTTCCTCAAACTTTTCAAGTAATAGAACAAAACTTCAGAAAAGTTTGGGGCAATCAGAAGCAAATGGAATGGCACAGGAAAAAGAAAGTTTCTGTCTCAAAACTGCACTATATAGATGAAGCCATAGGTGTAATTTGACCTTCAGGTCTTAGATGGCTGGTAAATTTTTACGTGCTTCACTGAAGCGGATAGCCTGATCTCATGACTGGAAGATGAGAAAAATTATAATAATTCTACTCAGGGCAGCAATCTGGAGGAAGGCACCTATCCATGGGAATTCAGCACATTTTGGAGGATATTTTTCTCTTTGTATTAGCACATTTTTGCCACTGATACAAAATAGTAGTATGTATTTACAGCAGCAATTTGCCATGAACTTGAATAAACATCACTAGGAACTAAATTTCTTTAATAGTAGTAGTTTTTCATAGCATATACTCAGTCCTCAGAAAGAATCAGTATGCCAATCCAAATTAATCTCCATCTTTTTTTGAAAGCTAAAATGCTTACTAGCACATGACTATTAATAAACAGAGTGCTTATAGTAATTGGCACTTAACACTGTATTATGAATCAGGTTGTTCTCCGCTAATGGAACATAATGGATTGCAATTGTGCACTTTAATAGTACCTGACAAAAAAAACTACTCTCACTTTTCTTTCATCTTTGCAGCTAATTGCATAATATTTGACAATGATAAGTAGACAAATGATAATACTTCTCACATTGTTTCATTAGCTTTAGAAATGCAGTGACTATGGACCGTTTTTAATGCTTTATAAAAATCATCTCGAGTTCACATAAATTATCGACATATCATTGTCCAGTTTTTCTTAGGTGAATGCTTATATTTTAAAGAATTTTTATTCAGGGTCACAGGATAATTATTCTACACACAATGATTAATAAATACATTCAGTGTAGCCACTAGATAAGTGATATGTACACAGGCATTCTTGTAACTTCTGATACCAATTTGAGAAAGTTTGGCTTATTCATCATGGAGAAGGCTCTAGGGAGATGTTATTGTGGCCTTTCAATAATTAAAGGGGGATTATAAGAAAGATGGGGATAAACCTTTTAGTAGGGCCTGTTGTGATAGGGCGAAGGGTTAAAGTTTTATACTGGAAAGGATTGATTTATACTAGATATAAGAAAGAACATTTTTACAATGAGGATGGATGGGTATACACCAGAAGTCTTTTCCTAGAGAGGTGGCAAATGCCCCATCCCTGAAAACATTCAAGGTTAGGTTGGATATTTCTTTGAACTATGTGGTCTGGTTGAAGACATCCCTGCTCATGGCAGCTGGGTTGGACTAGATGACATTTAAAGCTCTTTTCCACCTAAAAATATTCTATGATTTTGTGGCTTTATGATTCTATGATTCTATTCAGATCTAAATAAACAATAGGTACAAATCTCAAAAGCACTGGGATTGAGGCTAAGTGATCTCTGCTAATAATTAGTATTTCTCTTGTGGCAGTTCTGGAGCTTAGACAAACAAACCTGCACACAGAAACCATTGTACCTGGTCCTTAAGGAATAACACATAATAAGGTAAGTACCTAGTTAATAACCACAACCAGAAGAGGTTTTGAGCCTGTCATTTACTTATGGGAATTAACTTAGGTCAATTCTGTATCTGGAAAAAAAAAAAAAAAAAAAAAACTAAAAAAAAGAATGGTTGCACATTTTGTAGCATAGACATGCACTGTATTTGTTTAACTGTACAGGGGAATAGCAATGTTTCTTTTCAAAACAGAACTAATTACATTTTCTATCAATCACTTTGTCATTGCTAGCAGTTAACTTTAAAATATTTTTGCTTATTTGGCTTGAAAATAGTGAAAGAATTGTCTTTTTCCCCATTCCTGCTGCACTGAATACTGTTGTACTGTACTCATTAGGATGAAGAAGTAGCCTCACAATTGCAGGCCCTAGTTGTGATGGGAGCCTCAATGAACACAACCAGGCATGCACAGCCCAGGAAGTTCTTGCAGAGCACTGATGATAATTTTTTTGGTGCAGGTAGTTGAGGAGACTTGTACTAACAAATAAAGAAGGGCTGGTTGAGGACAGTTTAGGGCAGCCTTGACTGTAATGACCATGAGATGGTGGAGTTCAGGATCCTGTATGGAAGGATCAGGACAATAAGTAGGATTATTATCCTGGGCTTTGGGAGAGCTACCTTTGGCCTCTTCAAAACCTTCAAAACCTCTTTGGAAGAATCTCATGGGTTAGGGTTCTGCAAGTTAAGGGGCCCCAAAAGAGTTTGTCAGTATTCCAGCACCACTTCCTTCAAGCTCAAGATTGGTGCATCCCAAGAATAGGAAATCAAGCAAAGGAGACGGGAGACCTGCATGGATAATCAAGGAGATCCTGGAAAAGCTCAAGTGGAAGAAGGAAGTTTGCTGAAAGTAGAAAATGTATTGGTCACTTGGGAGAAATATAGGGATGTCATCAGAGAATGTAGGGATGCAACAATCAAGGCTAAGGTCCCCTTGGAGTGAAATCTGGCAAAGAATGTGAAGGACAAGAAGGGGTTTTTCAAGTACGTCATCAGCAAAAGGAAGACAAGTGTGGAAGACCACAACAGTGGCCTTGGGAAAGAGACATAAATCTGTTATGAAGAAACTGTGGGACAAAGTAAAAACACTAGATGGACATTGTGGCTTTGGGTGCCCGATGTCTGTCGGGGCTCGCCTGTGACCTTGTAGAGGAAGTGAAGAGGTGGATCTGTGTGTTGCTCTATAGAAATGTAAATTTGTGTTATTTTGTTGGCCTTGTAGTGTTAAATGTTATGGTATGTTTTGTAGTGCAGGGAGATGGCGTGCTTTGTGATGTTAATGAGAGTGCTGGACAAGCCTTTAGATAAGGAAGTTGCACTTCGGGTGTTAACTAATTTTATGTAACGATAGAAAATTACTGAAACTTAATTGCAGGCTGTTGTCACCCGTTTAGAAGGCATAAAATCTTGCTTGGTTATTAAACTTGTCTTCGGTTCACCACAATCTGAGTCTGTGCCTTCAATATGCCACAGACAAGGAAAAAAAAGTGGGCCTGCTTCTGAATGAGGTGGGTGCCTTGGTGGTGTAAGACACAGAGAAAGTAGACTTACTGAATGCCACCTTTGCTGAAGTCCTTACTGCTAAGGCCAGTCCTCAGGAAACCCAGACTTTGGAGGTAGGAGACAAAGTCTGGAGAAAGGAGGACATAACCTTGTTTGAGGAGGATTGGGTTAGGGAACTTCTAGGCAAACCTGACATCCATAAATCCATGGACACTGATGATATGTATCTATGAGTGCTCACAGAGCTGACATGCTATTGCTAGGCTGCTCTCAATCATCTTTGAGAAGTCACAAAGATCAGGACAGACGAAAGCCATTGTAATTCCAGTCTTATAAAAGGGCCAAAAGGAGGACACAGAAAACTACAGGCCAGTCTATGATGGTATGACTGGTGGGTAGATGAGGGGAGAGCAGTAAATGTTGTCTACCTTATCTTCAGCAAGGCTTTTGACACCATCTCTCATGACATTCTCATAAGCAAGACTAGGAAGTGTAGGTTGGATAACTGGATAGTGAGGTGGGTTGAAAACGGGCTGAATTGCAGGGCGCACAGGGTTGAACTGACATGAGGTTCAGAGTCTAGTTAGAAGTCTGTAGCAAGTGGCATGACCTAAAGATCACTGTTCGGCTGATATTATTCACCAGTGATATAGATGAGAGGACACAGTGTACACTCACAAAATGTACTGTGAATCTGTGAATCTATGAAATGGTAATAGATATAAAAATTCTAACTGCTATTCACTACTAATCTACTAATGGAAAGTGCAATCTTCCTCTGTGACAGCATCTAGCAGCTAAAGAGAAATCAATTTACCTCTCTGCAAACAACTTGTATGGATTATAAATAAAAAAATACTGATACTGGAATGAGAATATATACTCCTTTCACGAGACCAGTGGAATGAAAACTTCCTCCCCTCCAAATAATTACATTAATTTAATGTACAAGCCCAGCTCCCTCAGCCTGTCCTCACAGGTGAGGTGCTCCAACCCCTGATCATCTTCGTGGCCTCCTCTGAACCCTGTCCAACAGTTTCACAACTTTCTTGAATCAGAGGCCCCAGAACTGGACACAGTGCTCCAGATGGGGACAGAGTAAATTGAATAGCATAGAGCAGAAGTATTTGAGATACTGTTATTTCACTCAGTTATGATTATGTGCTTCCTTTGAACACTTTTTGGTACACATAATATTTAACAGACAATAGAAGAAATACTTTTAGAAAAAATCAGAATCTTTCTAATATTACAAAGTTCTATTGAAGGAATAAGTACTTTTCTCTGCAATAAGTATGTTTTTCTCCAGAAACAGTTAGCATTTTGTTACAGACCAAGGCTGCACCTTTAAAGTGAATGATCTCACATACTGAAAATTAAGGCATCGCAACAGTCTTGGAATGCACAGGCTGGTTCCTTTCAGAGGAAAGTTTGAAAATGTACGTGATGCTCTCCAATCAATATTTAATTTCTTTTTTCTTTTTGGGCCCTGAAACAGGACTAGGGATAATGTGCAGTAAAATGGGAAACAAAAGAAAATTTATACAGTGGATAAAAGGTACTTAAAGCCAACAATTTTCCTGTACAAATTCACTCCCTATGCTATGCATTTATACAGGTATAGGCAATGGAATTAGTAAGATAGGTATCCCACAAGGTCCCAAGATTAGAAATAACATAAGTGTATATCCTGGTTAACATGGTTGTCCATCACATCTCATACCCCTGAAGTGTGATGCAACGGTTGATTTCCTTTTGTATTATGAAATGTGCTTAGAATTCTCTTTATCAAGATCAGTGTGCTTAATGAAATTATCATGGCTTCATTCCTCTTCATGGTTCCTCTTACATTCTGCTGTACTTTTTTTTGCCACAATGGAATAAAAATATACAACAACAGACAAACAGCATTAGGGTGTGTTATTTGCCTGTTTCATGGCTCAGGGATGTAGATGCCATAGCTTTAATTTTTCACTTTCTAAACTTCTTTTGCTCCCTTTATTTCCAGAGCATTGTATATGTCTTCAAATATAACGAAATCTCTAATTGCAAACATAAGCCAATATTTTATTAAATGCAGTGCAAAATAATGTATAGTGTCTTGGTGTGCAGCCACCACGAGGAGAATTAAAACCTAACTGTAAACTCTGTGTGTGTGTATGCATATTTATGTATTCAAGTAATGAATTAGATTAAAGGTAAAAATGAAGCTTTCAGATTATTTGCTGTTATTTTAATGTTGATATCTTCTAATTTAATTACTTATGAAGTTAGTTTCTTCTACTTTCCTCAGAAAAGGAAAGCAACCTCAGAGCTTATCAGAAAGTCAGATGTAAAAGAACAAGTTTGATCCATTGAAATAGACACTGATTTTATTGAAATCAGTGGAAGAATTACAATTCAGATCAGAGTTGCTCATAGTAATAAATATGTCTAATTAAAGGATACAAAAACCCTTGAAAAGACCTAAAAGTAATTCTCTTTAGTTATAAATATCCATGCATATGTTTTGTCATTTGTATACCCTTTGCTGAATGTAAAATATGAAGCACAGAGCTCTGCTGTGAAAAGTTCACCAATCTATAAATGAATTTGAATCAATTTCCTTATCAACCTTTCCATTATAACTAAAATCTTGTCAAATATTACAATGTTTTATAAATAACACATTTTTTTTTCCCAAGACAAAGCCTTACTAAAAATATTAACTGGGAAATGCATAAGCTTCCCACAGCAATTTCAGATATGTGAGCACATATTAATGTCAAAATAGAATAGATGACATTCATTCTCAGAAAGTTGCCTAAAGTTTTTAATGGTCTTTAGTTTTGGCTTTGTCATACATTCACCCAATATCCCTTCATTTTTCCCTGATTTCTGCTTGTACAGTCAGTTCAGCATCTCATTTCCCTGTATATTCAATATAATGAATGATTCAAAATATTTTGTGCTCATCTAAGCACAACAAATCCTATCTGTCAAAAATCTTTTTGAAATGAAACAAATTTTTGGCTGCTATGCAGCAACTGAAAATGAAGTTATAGATCCTTAAGTTTTTGTGATACATTTGAAAATACTAATTAGTGTCTGTCCCTTTCTAGATCTATTGTGAAGGTGAAAACAGCAATAGATCTGCCTAGGGAGCATTACAATTAGCAAAATCTTCCTCATGTAATAGCATGATAGATTAAAAAATATCAGAGACAAAAAAATGTCTTCCCTAGATACTTAAAAAAAACTTAATACAAAGCTTAAGGGAACAGAAATACCATCTTGTCCAAGCATGGGACATTATGAGGATTAGGAAATTAAACATTTATTTTCCCAAAATATTGTTGGAATTTAAAAAAAAATTATTTAACTGAAGTGCATCAAAGAAACCTGATACACTGACAAGTAATAAACTGAAAATAACTTAAATTTATTTGTTTTGAATTAAAAAAAGAAAAGAAAAGAAAAGAAAAGAAAAGAAAAGAAAAGAAAAGAAAAGAAAAGAAAAGAAAAGAAAAGAAAAGAAAAGAAAAGAAAAGAAAAGAAAAGAGAAAAGGACCAAATTTTGTACATGGAAAAACAGATGGACATGTGTCAGAATTTGGAGAAAATAAAATATCTGAGAAACAAACTCCATGATTTCTTTGCCATGTTTATTCATAAAAGCCTAGAGTTAAGAGAACTGTGCCAGAACAGCAACAGTTGTAAAGGAATGTGAACAGCATAGCAACTATTGTCCTACATTGTGCTGCTAAGGATTCAAGTCTGTTACAGGTTTATAAGCTCTGCATGCCTTTTCTCCAGAAGTCCCAAACAGGCAGATCAAAACAGCAGCTATATTTTTAAGGGGAAAAAAAGAGAAGCATCTTTTGGAAAGAAATAAAGTAGTACTGTAGAAACCTATAAGGACAAAAGATTTGTTTTCTAGCATTTCTCATACAAGGTTGGATGATAAACCTAACTGTAAAAGTCTCTTCCTCCTCTGTGTCAAAATTAAGGAAATGCTCAGACTGTTGAATCTGGAAGGCAGCAATTAGTGTACAAAAGATTTGCCATATCTGGATAAAAAGACAACAAGGAAGATACCAACCAACTAACAAACCAACACCCCAAAACCATTGAGAATCTCTGTTAGAAATTGTAATCTTAAGGAACTAAAAATGTTTCCTCGTGATATTAATTTATTTGGTTTTACTTGATCCTTAAATGAAATGAAACCATGTGAGAGGTTTTTCCTGTCAGTTTTCTATCAGTTGTTTCTTATATTAGTTTTAAAATGTCTAGGAAATATTACATAAAAGAATTATGACTACAGTCTGTGAAAAGGGGAGACTTTTTGAAGCTATTTCTGAAATTTCTAAAATTAAAATATATTTACAAATAAAAATACTGATGTTACTGAAATGAAAAATAGATTATTCTGTCTAAATACCAGTAAAGACTTCAATGGTGATTTCTGATGTGTGGGTGTGGCTTCACAGACCATATTTTAGAGAAATTCTCAATTCTACCCAACATCATCCTTTTCTTCCCCCCATTTCTAGTATGAAGCAGGCTATAACAAAACTCTTTGCTGTGTACACTGTTCCTAAACTGCAACATTATTACTTTTCCTTAGTATAATAATTTTCCTTCTATTAGTTGTGACTCTTCTCAGGTTTCAAACCCAAAACCCCTGACATTACTCAAGACATTTTACATGATCTTACAGTGCATTTAAACAGCACAGGTGGCAGCAATTTGGAATAGATAAATGCAGCATGATCTAATAATAAATTGAGGATATCAAAAGCTCAAAAGCAAAAGTCAATTAAAAATAATTGAAAACATTTAAAAAGAAAGATGAATGAGCAAGGCAAAAGCTTGCTTAAAAACAGAACTACTAACAATGCAGCCTTAGATCATTCATGAAAAAGGAATCCAATCACATCAGAATAAATTTCCACTGAAAAGAAGCCTTCAGTTATTGGGTGATGCTTTCTCTCCATTTATTTTATTGTGATTTTTCATTACTTTCTAGTTATGTGTGTTACAAATCCTCCAGTGTTTAGGTAAGCTATTCATTAGTTTGTTTATAAAACTTGTAATGACAACAGCCTGCCTATTTTTTGTTTTAAAGATTTGTTTGGACAAATATTTTAGTTTGTTTTTTTTTTTTAGGATGAGGTATGATTACACTCCCAACACTCCACAAAATCTCAGTTATTTTGCAAGTTACTTATGTGCATTGTATCAGGACCTAGGCAGTCCCCTTCATTTCAAGAGAACCTGAATGCTGCTTTGCTCTTTGTCTATCACTGTCCCTTCTCCACTTACTACAGCCTGCCTTGCACCATCACCTTATAGTATACCTGACAGTATAACTGCAAATGAGTATCAGCTGGGAGCATTATGTGCCAGGGAAATCTGTATTTCTTCTAGGTCTTTCTTCATAACCTTTCTGTTAAAAGGTCATACTTGTACAGTTAGATAGAACAAGGATGTTCATCTGTTTTAATACCCCTGGCAGATGTTTCTAAGTTTCTTTTCTTGAAAACTGAAACTATTCCTTTGCCTAATAAAACCTTCAGTGTTATTTTTCCTTTTTAGGTAAGCAGTAATATATTATTAATTTATTTTTTTAATTTAAAAATTGTCTTCTATGACCAGATGCCATGCAAAGATCAACAAAAATTCAGGAAAACCTTCCTAAATTTTAGAGTTCTACAGATTCATCATGATTTATTTGTCTATGTCCAACTAATTGAAGTAATTTAAGTCTATTCTTATTTTGAAAAATAAATAAATAAAATTGCAGTTATTGATAGAAACTTCCTTGTTTTGTTTTGTTTTGTTTTGTTTTTTACTTTCTATGGATTTAAGTTTCCATTCTTCCATTACAGGAATCATCACTATTGTAGCAATTTTTATTTGTCCCTTCTGCACCTGTCTTCTGCTTAAATTTCTTCTATGATATTGCTTATTCAAATCTATTTAAATGCATGATAACATAATTGGTTTTGTTTGTCATGTCAAGAAATGGTAACCTATCACAATGAATGCAAGCTATTCAGATTGAAGTTATCTTGCATAGTAATCTGCTGAAATAATCAACATTGTTTAAAGAAACTGAAATATCTTCAACGAGTCATCAACAATCTTATAGTATTCCCTAAATCCAGTGAATGATATTGGATTGTTTACTCCATGTAGCAAAACCAAAGAAAATGTTTACTCTGACCATTTAGTTTATATCCTCATTGCCCTTTGACATGGAAAACCTGTTCAGAGCTTCCTGCTATCTGTGAAACAATCTGCTGTGAAAACTCCACTTCCATGTTTGATGTTTTATTTTTCAAATTCACAAATTCATTTCTAATCACAATTTTTTTGAAGAAAATGATTTATTTAGATTTTATGACATTTTTTCATTCTCTATTGAAATGCAAATGTTGAGAACTTACTACCTTATAGAAAGGTTTAAGACAGAAAATAAAAATTATATTATAAAAGAATTGAAATTTTGGGGAAGAAAATCTAAACATTGCTTTGTACTTATTTAGACAGCTTGCTGTTGAGATCAAACCAAAACATCAGACTAGAAGCCCACCTCTCAGTTCCTAATTTCTGTTTCCTATCTTTTTCTTTCTCTTTTGATTTCACTTTCACATTTTTCTGTCTCAATTATGCTGATTCTCAGTGAAACAACTTGCATGACTACTACTGAAAATCCTGTCTGGATTTCCTCAGATCCTTTATCAGCAAGCTAGACAGCTATTATCAATATATATATATATGTTTTGTAATAGGAGGGACACCTACTCTATTGTATATGCTACAGTATCTACCACTCATTTTTTCGACATAATTTCAGGATTAAAAAAAAATCTCAAATTCTGTCACTGTTTCTTTTTCAATAAACATCTTTCTCTTTGTAACTCTCTTCATTATGACTCTTCAGCAGCATAATAGAAGTATAGTTTGCTGATACCATGGCTTTACAATGTAAGACATATTATACACTTTTCCAGGGCTGTATACTGTACATTTAATGTTTTTGCCAAACACTAAAGCAAAGCATTTTCAGCTGTGGAAAAATCCAACAAAGGCAGCAGCATCAGCAAATATATGAGATGGATGTTTAAAACCTGTGAAGATGCTAGAAATTATCTTCTTTTCAGTGTTTCCTACATGACTGTAAAAACAATGGAGAACTGAAAAAAAAAGAGAGTCATCTATCACATTGCATGAAACAACTATCAGAGGGTATGTGGAGAAAGGAGGTTCATGTTGACAATGGGAAAACAGCAGTAAACAGTTGAGATTTATAATAAGCATGAACTAGCAATGAGCTGCAAAGATGGTAGTTTTTCTACCTCTCTGACAACTCATAATAATTGCAATATTTTTTCCATCTAACTGTAAGGATCCAGCTGCTCAGGGATCATTGCAGGATGAACACATGTATTTGGAATAGAAAGAGCTGAACTAAAGTGTAGTGGGAAGTGAAGTCAATGGTTTATTGCATTTCAGTACTATAAGTAAGTACTATTTTCCAACTGTCCTCTATCCTTGAAGTGTGAGAGTCTAACAAATAGAGTTAAAAAAAAATAGGTAATGACATTTGATTTCATATTGTGTACGTCTTCAAACTAATTGTAAAATTAATTGCACAAAATGTAAAACCATTCCCAAACCAGAACAATGGTCTCATTCCTAACTCAGATGTGCAGCTGAACAGAAAGAAGGGATGAAACTAAATTAAGGAGAAACCAAAACATATATGAACCTTTATTAAATGTAGGACAGTAGGAGACTGTGAATAAAGTGTTGGAGCTCAGAGGCAGTGAAGAAATTTGTGAATACATATCAGTTTTTGGTTGTCTAGAGTAATTTTTTTTGCTTGGTCATGGTGCTGGTGTTCTAAAGGACAGAATAATTTTCATGTAGTAGAGGAACCAAAAGATAGACTTATCTTTATGCTACAAAGATATCTGCTACCACATAAGACCAGAAATAATTATTCCATCTTTAAAACAGGCAAATATATATGTATAAAGATATTTCTGACTGAATGAGGTTTAATAGCTTTTTACATTTATAAGAATCTCTGGTGCTGGAATTAAAAGAATCTTGAATGATGAGTCTTAGTTTGGAATCCCCTACATTTTATGCATGTTATTTGAAAGGGTGAGCATATACTATTGTCAATATTGTCAGTTCTGACATAGAGAAGGTAGTGATCCTTCAAATACATATTTTAGAAAGCAGTAATAATCATTTGCTTACTAGGCTGGCCAAAAAATGTAGTTTTCTGTACTTTGCAACATCAAATGCTAACATTATGACAAGAAATTGAATTTGGAATTCATACTCTGTGCAGGGCCACAGGAGAAAAAAGAAAACCTGAAAAGAAATCAATTTCCCTGCCCAAAGGCACTGATGGATACATTATATCTACTAGAGGTAGACAAAAGAGAAAAAGAAAAAAAAAAGGGGGGGGGGTTACACAGGAAAACACGAGTCCTTATTAGTTTATGTGATTACATTTCTGGGTCTGAGAACATGACTGCACAGACATGAGATACCTGAAAACCTGTGGGAGAAAAATAATAGAATGGAGAAGTCAGCCAGAATAGATTTTTGAAGCTAAAATAATAAGACTTTGAAATTTCACATGGAAAAATGAAAACACAAAACAGGTAATGGTTGAAGACATTTTCCTTTTAGACAGATAAACAGGTAATTAACTTGAATAGATTCAGGCAGTAAATCAATGAAAACTTACCATAACTTACCATGAAAATAATACCATATTTAGACAAATGTAAAACACTAGTACAAATCAGCATAAAGAAAACAGTTTTAAGGATGTGGCAGCATTATTTTGTATTCAGTTTATTGCATTTTTTTTCTCCTTTTTAATTTATGAAATATAGGAAAAGATTTTCATATTTAATTTTAAAACTAGTATGAGGAGAATATATTCTTAATGTGAATTCAAAAAAGATTATGTGTGCTTTAGGGAATAAAAAATAAATTTATATTTTCAAGAAAAAAAGTTAGAGAATTTTTTTGTTATTATTTTTAGTGTGGTTTTACAACAATATTTTAGAACTTGGTCCAAAAAACCCATGCTTAGTTGGTTAGAACAGGACTTGGATAAAATTTATAAATCTGTGTTACAATGAGTCAAACAGAAGCATTACTCAGCAGTTACTTAAACTACTTCAGAACTTTCAAGATACTTTTATTTTTTATGTGAAAACTTGTGTTTGGTCTTTTTCACATAGGCGTCTCTTGCTCTATGCAGCTATAAATATAAGACCTATTTACACTATAATTTAATCTAGGAACCAGGCAGAGTAGCACCTCAGCACTCTGAAATTCCAAATTTGTTAGGTGCTTGCAGACCACACTTTATAAAGAATCACAGAATATACTATACGGAGTTGGAAGAGACACATAAGAATCATCAGGTCCAACTCCTGACTACACACAGGCCCAGTCAAGTCAGAGCATGTCACAGTGCATCGTCCAGATGCTTCTTGAACTCAGCCAAGCTTGGTGCTGTGACCACTTCCCTGGGGAGCCTGTTCCAGTGCCTGACCACCCTCTCAGTAAAGAACCTTTTCCTAATATCCATCCTAAACCTCCCCTGTCTCAGCATCATACTGTTCCCTCTGGTTCTATTCCTAGTCACCAAAGAGAGGAGATAGTGGCCTGTCCTTTTCCTTCCCTTCATCAGGGGATGTCATAGATGATGTGTCCTCCCAGTCTCCTTTTCTCCAAGCTGAACAAACCAAGGGACTTCAGCCTTTCCTAATAAGACCTCCCTTCCAGATCTTTCACCATCCTCATTGCCCCCCTATCGACACTGTAAATACAAATAATACAAACAATAAAATGTAGGAACTGTGGTGGCAGAAATTACAAAAAGCTACAGCCTGCTGTAATACAAGAATCCTCTCTTCCTTCTGTTCTAAGGACCATGTTTCCTTTTCCTCCTTCTGCCTTTTTTAAACAGGTAGTTTCTAACATTTATCTGGAAGACAACAACAAAATCAAAACACCGAAACATCAGGCATCTCAAAATTATGTACGACAAAAATCAAGAATAACTATGTAAGTCATATTCATGTTTTTAAAAGAATAGGTAAGGGATATTATGGATCACAGGTTGCTGATCTAGTAGGCTCAACATTGCCCTGTGCATAGCGACTAACCATAAACTATGAGCATAATCTAGACTAACCACATTTTTTTTCTCAATGCAAAGAGGTTTCCTTCAGTCTCACTTTCTTTTTTTTTTTCTTTCTTTTTTTTCTCTTGCTCATCAACTTCCTTCTTGAACATCAGTACAGAAACTTGAAAGCTAGTTCTGAAGCTCTTTTCACTTTGGAAAATATAAAATTAACATATATAAATTACAGGTATGTAAGATGTAAAAAACTTTGCAGACACCAATGTCAGTGAAGGGGGGGGAGGAGGAGGCGCTGAGAGAAGATTCCCTGTGGACTGTGGAGAGTACCATGGTGAAGCAGGTGTCCCCCCACAGCTCATGGTCGACGAAGAGACCCCACCTGCAGCCTGTGGAGAGATACCTGGACCAGGCAGGAGCCCACCGTGAAGCAGGTGAAGAAATTTGGAAGAATCTGTGACCTACATTGGGGTAAGTCCCTGACAGCACCTGCAGCTGGTGGAGAGAGATAAGAGGCAGAGATAGAGATGGAGGCTCACACTGGAGCAGGTTTGCTAGGGGTGCTTGTTTTTATTTCTGTTTTCTATTCCAACAGCATAGAAGGAAAATCAGATATCCTGTGAAAACCTAAGGTTATTTCTTCAGTTTTGTCCTCTATAATTTAGTTTCTTGAACTGGAGACAGTTTTTAGATTACCCAGAAGTCTAATGTGCTATAGTGCAGTGAAAATTAAACCACTGTTACTTGTGGCCAGCTTAGTTGCTAAGAGTAGATGCTGTCAAAATTCTTAAGATACCAAAGCGCTGGTCTCAAGCCCAAAGACATATGAACATTGCTAAGAGAAAGGGGAAAAAAAACCACAACAAACCAGCACTAAAGCCACTGACCCAGAACTGTTCAAGCAACACTACTGATTCCTTACCTGTATTTGCCCAAAGTAACCACCATCAGGTATCAACACAGAACTAACCATCATGCAGTTTATACAAACATGCTTTTGTCCTTTCACAATCATGCATACAGTAATTAGCAATGAAATGCCATCAAAAATTTCAGAGCTTTGTATGCTTTCTAGGATACAGTGACTTTCTTGGTGATTAGTGAGGCAGCATGAAAGGGAAATCTTCCTTCTTAAAATTCATAATTTCAAAATTCTTAATTGTTTTAGGACTTAAGGAAGCCTATTAATGTGGCTAGCTTACTAAGGTAAATCTTGAACAAGTTTCAGATATAGAAGCACAAAAAAGTGAGTCTTTTTGAATTGCATGTGGGAGCCTTAGTAGAAAGAGTGACAGAGAAATGAATTGTCAAAGGAAAACCCCTCTAAGCAGAGCTCTTATTATGTCATTTGCTGCTAATAAAATGCTGCATGATTGCAGATACAGTAAATAGTATTTACTATGTCACCTTGTTTTTAATCAGACTGGTTCTATTGTAGCCTATTTTCCTTACATAGGTAGACAATCAGTCTGTGTTCAGTTTAAACATCTGTTCAAGTTTAAAGTTTTGTTGTTGTTTTGTGTTGGTTGATTTGGTTTTTTTTCCACTGAAGTATCTTGCCTGACATTATTTAATTTCATTCTTCCTTGAAGTCTTACCTTATAACATTATTTATGAAAATATGTATAAAATTACAAAGGCAATGATCATAATGAAATCTTCTCTAGAATTGCCTGAACATCTTTTCAAATTGTTCTTGAGATCAGGAAAAGCCATCTTTAAGTTGTAAAGCATTGAACACATGACATTGGCTTTGAGATATTGTAAAGAAGTCAATAAGAATCATAAAGGAAGCCTAAAACCCTACAGCATAAGGCTATTGTGTCTCTTCCAAGAACTGCCGCAACCAGAAAAAAAATTTAATATATATATTTAAGATATATTGATAAGATTTTTAATAAGATTTCTAATAAAATTACCTCCTCTATAGACCAGCTTCATTCACTCTTACACACTTTCAAAACAGAAGCCACTAGGGTAATGATACACTGTCCTCATACGTCTCCATGTGACTAGAACCAAACTTAGTCCTGGGCTCTCTGGTCATTCACATACTTTGTATATTGGTTTTCCCAGGTTTTTCTTCCTATGAAAGAAGCTTTTGTAATTCTGGGAATTACTCCATCAGAAAATATTCCTTATGGTCAATAGAAATAAAAACACACTATTTTGACTATTTCTATGTTATGCAGTTCTTAAAGATCATCCAAGCAGCTGTTGAATACCAGGAAACTCCCAAACAACCTCAAACCAGGTTCCTTAGTAGGAGACACATGATAATGTAATGCACAGGAAGAAAGGTCTGTGATTGGCTTATTATTTAAGTCACACTGAGCAGAAAAAAAATAAACCCCTAAAGATATCTAAGCATCACAACCATGCTTAACAGTCTTATGACTGCTACCAGTCTACTCCAGAAATGAAAGTATCATAGTCGTAAAACTATTCTTTGGCCTTTGTTTTCGAGCTGAAGAATCATCCCCTTGGTGCAGATATCTTTGTACTTGTAGATGTAAACAAACAGTACCAATAATCAAGACATATATAGTAGAATACTATAAAAATATAGTAATATTTATTTTATATAGTAATGTTTATTTTATAGTATAGTAATATTTATTTTANACATAATTTAAATGTTGCCATTGGACAGTATTAGAACTCTGTGATGTATAGCTCCACTACTCCTTTTGATGCTGTATGGATTTCCTGATCAATAACCTTTCATCTAGTTGCCTGTAAATCACAGTGACAATTATTTAAGTTACATGGCTAAAGTAATTGATCATCATATTCTTTAGACCTATGTAACATTTCTTAATTCTGTATATACTTACACTGGTGAATTTCCATGGGCTAGTGTGTATCAGACTGTTTTGTATTTCAAGCTTTTCTTCTACTTTCCAAGGTTTGATTCTGTAATTTCTCATATCTTCCCATTAGCATAGCATAAAGTGTCCATCTAGCTTCGAAAAGATAAAAAACCCACCCAGTGCTTTTGACTGTTGTTAAATCAGACTCAACTTGATTTAATAACTTTTTGGATTTGTCTTTAAAATTCAACACTAAACTGTACTGTTTACTCTAAATTCTGCTGGAATTGTAAATTCAAATTGTAATCTCTGTGGAATACAATTCAAATAACATGCCCTAGAGAGGTCTGATGTCATTTTCTCTACTGAGATCCCCCGTAAGAAAATGTAAATTTGATCATTATCTCTAGACTTGCTGATGGCTCTTTTTTATGATTCATTCTTTACAAAGATCAGAGAGTCCGTATGTCTCAAAGTTATGGGGTTTTAACCTAAATTAACAATTAAAAATGTTGTATTAGACTCTCAAAGTTCCTCCACAGAAGTAAATATGTTAGACATAACTCTTACAGTGATATAAACCCAATGCTATTTTACTGTCTTCTCTAGTATAAAATCTGTGCAAGAACATGAAGGATGTACGCAAATTTCACGTCTTGAGAGATGGACAATGAATATAGTGGAAAGTTTATTACCATGGGAACAGATTTACTTAGCTGCTTGGTTTTGTACATTGGGGAAAGCTATGATTTATTACCTTAATTGTTATATACATATGACCACTTTTTTCTTTTTTTCTCATTGACTTTAATTTTGAGTGGTGTCTAGCAAAAAGCTTGATACAAATCAGATCTTTCCTCATATGAACCTCACCCACCTTCTGTGGAAGCTGTGGAAGTCCAAGAAGTTTATGAAAAGGCTTTCCTGTCTCACTGCTCTCTTGGGGAAGATAAAACCAAATGTTTGTTAATTTTTGTCTACAAAATTAACAAATGTTATCTTATATCTCTGTCATCAAATGTAATTTCTGTATATATGATATTTCAAAAGTTCTATTCTTCTGCAATGCTTTAACTCAAACTGAAGCTGCTCTTGAATTAAAAAAAAAACTAACCACATTGTTTGCAATAGGATACATTTCAGGAAGTAATTTTTCTTTCAGAGAAATTTTAGTTTTAAGTCTACACACATACAATATAAACATGAATATTGAAGGAAAATTTGGTATATAGAACCAAATGTAGACTTTTTCACACCTTCAGAATAAGTGCTTTCACTCAACCTCTACCTTTGCATTTCCTACTAATGATCACCAGGATAAAGGTGTTTCAATCATTCTAGTTATCCTGTCCAACTATTCTGGAAAAAGATAAATGTGCTATGTTGGAAATAACATTATACTGGGATCTGTGGAATGCTTTGGATATTATCACAAAAAGAAAAGATGATGTGTAATATTTTCTACCTTTCCTACCATTATTTCTTTGGCACAATATTTCAACTTACAGCAGTCCCCTAAAACAGACCTTTCAGTCTTTCATTGTCCAGTTGTAAATAAAAGTTTTCTCAAAAGTATGAATATCTAATATTCTCAATGGTTTTCTCATTGACATTTAAAAGAAAACAACCCATTGCTTCTTTAAAAATAAAAGTTGACATCTTGTAAGGAAGTACGTGACATCCACTGATAGTATGTTACAGGAGTGAAAACTACTTCAAGCTTCCTTTCCACATAAGGGCTGGCAAAAAGCAACACAATCCCTTCTTTATTAGCAGTATTATCTGTGTCTATTTTGTTAGTCCTTGAAGCATCGTACATAAGGCTGACATTCTCTCACCAACCTTTATCATTCAGGACTTGAATGCCTAGTCTCAGGAGGTAGGCTAGATAACTAATTAAGGTTCATCCTATACTAAGATACAATAGATTCCCCCTTGGAGTTGCTTATCTCATAGCTTTGATGTACTAAATTAGGCAATATGAATTGCAGCCACAACACAGACCTTTCTCTGTGAAATTTCTGGTCTCTCTTCAGTGGAGTTCATGCTCCTCCATGTGCTGTCCTTACAATTTCCATGTTATACTGCATCTGTTCTTGCTGCTTTTAATTGTATTTTTTGTTTCTAATGCAGACAATATTAATAAGCATATTAGCCTTTAAACATTTTTCTCCTTATTCTTTAATACCTTTTTTTCCCCATCAGCTTCAAAGCATTCTACTTGTTCCTTATTGCCATAAGGATGGACTAAAAAAAATAATTTCTATTTCATTTTCTATTTAGCACCTGAAAATGTGTCATTAAAACAAAACATATACCATCACTCTAAGTGTAAATCAAAAAAGTATTTTTTGCTGCACTCCATGAGTAATTTTTCCTTATAGGTTGAATGGAGAACAGGTGAATTTTAAACTTGAAATTTTGTGCAAATGAAAAAGTGTGAATCTTGATATTTTAAATAAGATTTTCGTTATATTTTAAGTGACAAGTTCAAACCTGTATTACAAGATTTCAATATCAAGAAAAACTAATGACTCTGCCCTCTATATATTTACTTTGTTACCAGGAAGTTCTTGCCTTTGCTCAAAAGGAGCGCTGGCTTGCTCTTAAACTCATTAGAAATCCTCATAACCATAAAGAACACCATAAAGAATCTGAACGGGGTTTCCGTCTAATCAGGGTAACAGTCCTGTGGTCCAGTCTGACACTTCCACAATTAAGAAGTGATTCAGTGAAGTTAGAGCAACTCTGAATTTTCAGTGAGGCATCTAAAATTCTCATTCTCACTCTACACTCCTAAAAATAACCACTGGATCTAGTCGTACTTTTCCTATTGAGCTAGGATTTTCAGATCAGAACAGTTAAATTAGGAACAGATGCAAAAAGGTGCATTTGTTCGTTCAGTGATCACTCAAAGGCAAAAACAATAGCATTGGGTGTGAGGGAAGGTGCTAACTAGCTAATTGTGATTCTGATGATGGTTTTGGCACATTCAGAATTGTATAAGCAAGTAATTGACTTTGTATTGTATATTATCCCTTTTATCATCAGCACGTCAAAGAGAGAGATAAATTGTCCATCTGTCTCTATCATACTCCCAAGTGTGTCTTTAGTAGGGGGAACTGTTCATGTTTTGTTATTTTATTTACTTCTACCAGTGCTCAATTACAGACCTTATAATTTTCATTTACAACCTCATGATCCAGAGCTCAAAGATGAACAACTGAAAGTTAAACTTAGCAACAATTGTTTAAAATAATAGAGCACGCAAACTTCTACCCTTGCAACTATTGTCTTTCACACTTTCAGTAAATATACTGACTCTACAATTACTGATGTGCTAAAAACTGGGAGGGAGGTGGGGCAGGAGAATCATACCTAGCTCTTACCCTGTGAATAGCTAATCAGATTCTGATGTGATCAATCAGAACCTTAAATCTACAGATGTCCTTTATTTCTACAGTACGCACTATCAGGTTTTAATTTTATGTTATTACATGCACAGGAAATGAACAAGAGTTTAAGAGGAAATTGTTTCCCCTTTCTGTCTCCACTGGCATTGTATAATTCAGTTTATTGTTAAAAGCAGTTTGCATATAATAACCGTAACGCTAACTTAAGTTTGGCTGTCTTGTAAGTGCAGCAAGATTACATTGACCCAAACTCTTGCCTCAAACAATCACACATCTATTACAAATACAATATGAGAAGAATCTTGTGTATCAGTTCTTCCGTTGTAGAAAGATAGATTATGTCACAAGCCTGGTGCAGAGATTCAAGAATACCAGCTCAGGACATCCTCAGAAAAAAATTATAATTCTGTATGACTCAAAATTGGAGATTAAAGTGACAGAGAACAAACTTTGAAGTTGCAACTCGGTATAACTTTTCACCCAGTTTATTCCAAGTTAATTGTATTAGCAGCTGGACATATATATTTATGTTATGCCCTTTTCATTTATCATTTTCCATGAGCAGTACAGCACATTACTGCTACCATTTTGACTTCTGCTGTTCATGACCACTCATTTCCTCCTGACTGAGGTCATGAATCATCTTACCACTTCTGTTTGTAAGATCACTCCTAACCCATTTTGGTTGGTATAAGCTGAGTTATGGACATTTCATATAGCAAGTATCTGCCAAGTCAGTAGTTCAAATCAGTTTACCTTTGTTGGTTGACCCGAGAGTAATAGCCACCTCAGCCAACTGTAAGAGAATTTTTGCAGAGAACCTTAATTGGCAGAGAGAGAAAATATTACAGCACAAAATTCACTTGATATGTTGTCCTTTTGATTTGGAAAATGTAGCCATAAAATCATGTAGATAGATTTTCGGTGTAAGGTAGGTCATAGAGTTTAATTCAGCAATTCCTACATCAAGACAATAAATTAGTCAAGCAATTTACTGGAGTTCTTGTTGCTGTTGAGAGCAGAGGATTATTTTTGAAATATCATGTACATAGATCATAAAACACCTGTGTATAAGTCATATTTGAATTTTAATTAAACCTCAGATACTGAGCTATATATGTGGCATAATCTGTTACAGGCGACAGTGTTTCCCATCCTTGATCAAGTAATTGGTCCTATTTATTGCAATCTGTATTTTATAATTTTGTAACTGCTTCATACCCTCAGATGTAAAGTTTGCAAAATTTTCCAGGAATACCAAGTCAAACTTTTTCATTCCCCTCAATAAGAGTTTCCATTCAGTAAGTCTTTTGTAGTTTAAAAGCTATGAAATTGAGCTGAATGACTTAAAAGTCTTTGAGAGTGCGTGAGTGAGTATCAGCATGTGCTGTGATAGTCTATGGAGAGTGGGCAACTGGGTCTTGAGAGCTTTCCATCTGGCATCGGGAAGTCAGAAGCACCAGCATTGCAAACACCTAAAGCCAGGCAACATGACTCTCATATCCAAAGTACAGATATTTTATATCCTCACTATACAAGTCAGAGAAGTAATCTCTATTTACAATATCACTGAGAAAGCTGTGCCAGCAGAAGTCCTTTCTAAGGTTATATTTATTATAAAAATATATCTCTGTGCTTACAGAGCATAAATTTATTTCCTTTTAGCACTCACAAAAACAGTATTACTATAACTGTTAAAAAGCTCTGCATGATCATAGAAAAGTGTGGAAGAGTCAAGAAAGATCAATTACATAATTATTACAGAGAAACTGTAAAATGTCACAGCTTACAAAGGTTCTCCTCACTTCCTGATAAATCAATTTTTAAGATTCTCCTGGCTGTATTTAGTCAATACAGACTAAATCTCCATTGATCACAATGCTAGCCAAGACAAGTAACTCATACATAAATTATATTGCTTACACCTCACAATAGGCAAAGTGAGATCCACACAGACCATACGTTCTCACAGCTCTAGATCAGTACTTGTGTAACTAGTTCTTTCCACATTCTTCTGCAGTTAAGTACACAGATAAACCACTTGACAAATTTTGCTATGCTTTCTCTCCTCTTCTTCAATACCTAGTCTTCTTCTCCATCTCTGCTTTTGCTTCTTATAGATGACCAATCTAACCTCTTAGTTAGAAACCTCCTATGAAGGTTAACAATCTCCTGCACAAAGAAAGGGATTAAACTATCTCATATAAAGAATTCAACTGGATTCTTTTTTAACTTCACAAGCTTCTGACCACTGACTATAATTCTTTCATGGTGTAACTCTCAGAAATTATTTGTTCCACTTTTCTCCATACCTTCCTTTCTGGTAATGGAAGACAGCAGATAGGTCCTCCCACTTAGGTACCCTTCAGGGTACACAAGCCTTCAGCCTCTCCTCATGTTATGTGTACCAGTCCTCTAAGCATCTTAAGGATGGATCATCTTTTGCCGGATTTTATTCAGATTGTTGACATGCCTTTAATAAAATCAGACGAACCTTGGCCCTGTATTAGAGTTATGCCCTCATGTATATCAAGTAGAGGGAACTGGTTATTTCCCTTGATCCACAGCTATACTTTTGATAATTTGTCCCAGTAATTGGTGAGTTTTTACTGATCTAAGGGTACCCTGCTACCAAATATTCAAATTCTTTGTGAGGCTGTGAAACACCCAGACAGTTCACAGTCCATTCCAGGGGCAGAGCATTGCATATCTCTCGTTAAACTCCACAATGTCTCCAATGGCTCATTCCTTCATCTTTTTGGAGTCCATCTGAATAGAAAAACTCTCTCTTGGTCATAGAAACTATACATTATGGAGTTGTCCACAGTAATGATAAGAGTTAACTCCCCTCCTATTATTGCTAAAGATCTTAAGTCAATACTGGTGGAATATTAAGTGTTACCACATACTGGTTAGATTTCAAAGTGTTGTCCACACTAGATAGCAAGTTGCCCAAAGCCCCATCCAACACAGCCTTGAACACTTCCAGGGAGGGGGGCAGCCACAGCTTCTCTGGGCAACCTGTGCCAGGGCCTTACCAAACTCAGAGTGAGGAATTCCTTCGTAATACCTAATCTAATTCTGTCCTCTTTCAGTTTAAGCCATTTCCCATTGTCCTATTATTGCATGCCCTTGTAACCAGTCCCTCTCTAGCTTTCCTGTAGTCCACGTTTATGTACTTGAAGGATGCAATAAGGTCTCCCCGGAGCCTTCTCTTCTCCAGGATGAACAAGCTCAACTCTCTCAGCCTGCCTTCATAGGGAAGGTGCTCCAGCCTCTTCATATCTCTCATTTTGTTTATTTATAATTTGAAGTTAGTTCTCACTTTCAGCAAAAGGTGACTCTGCTTATACAGTGGTAGGTGTGCAACTTGGCAGCACATACTTTATTTCCATGTGTGCTAGGTGTATCAACTGTATTTCTGAAAATAATACTAGCTGTATTCCAAACAACACATCTCATTTAAGGCTTCTATATGTGTTATGAAGATCCTACTGAGTGACTGGAAAAAGCCTTGAGTCACTCGATGAAGAAGAAAGAAGTTGTGCAGTGTATACTCAACATATGCATGAAGAATATGCGTAGTTTAAAGAAAAATGGAACTTAATACTGTAAAGTGGAAAATAGGAACTTTCTTGAATTCGAAAAACCCCTCTCATCTAGTTCACTAGACTTCATGGATCACTAATATTTCTTGAGATACTCTGTAGAGATGCTCTATGCAAATTCTAATTTTGTACTCAGTCCAATAACACAAAATAAAACCATAATTATGAACATAACCATGTTTTAAAAGTTAGATCAAGATTTTTCATGAAACTGATGAATTAGTCCATTTCGTGATCACGTAACGAATTAAAGTTCATTTTGTGTGGGGCCATGTGATGCAGAAAACATTAAATTTCATTTTTCTATTAACCTTGTGTGTAGTTTATGATAAGTTTATACCTGCTGTGTA
The DNA here is from genome assembly GCA_013399135.1 of Heliornis fulica. NCBI lineage: Eukaryota > Metazoa > Chordata > Aves > Gruiformes > Heliornithidae > Heliornis > Heliornis fulica. Next base: position 62,410 of record VXBZ01009233.1, read on the forward strand.
GTATTAGGACTCAGACAGTTTAAATATTGGCTCAGTCTGGATTTCTTAATAAATCTTAGATTCATTTATTGACTTTGTTCTTCATACTTTATATTACATACAATAATGTTCCTAACATTTTAAACAAAGCAATTGAAATATAAACTTATTTGCAACCATTTTAGTATGGGGCTATTGATTGACCCACACAAGAGTTTGAAATTGGTTTATGACAGCTTATCAAATGAGAGTGTTTTCTTTCTGTGGCCACTATTTTATGTTCCATCACTCACAACATTAATTTCAAACAAACAAACAAACAAAGGAAAAATCTCAGACCTCTAGCGAAAAGAAAGAATAAAAGGAAACAACTAAGCTATGGAAATCCAGGTAGGTATAATTATGGTCAGTGTCTCTTCAGCAAGACTTCTGCAGTGCATGACCAGCCATTCACATACAAAAAAAAGGTGTCTGTGAATGTGTAAGCAAAAACTAAAATGTTTTTGCGGTGTGAGGATTTTTAGCCAAGGAGAGAAGGCCATGATAGTTCTGGGTTTTCTTTCCTTATTGATTGTGTCATTATTCTGTTTCCAATGGAGATTTTATTGTTAGAATGGTCTCTTCTCAAGGAGGAAAGACAAGTTTGGGTGCAAAGGCTGTGAAGGACTGGGTAAATTGTTCCAGAGAGGAGTGGTTAATTTTTCCTTATTAATAATCTGGTGAACATGAGCAAAGAGAAACAGTGTATTTAAGTCTGCAGCTTTGGAATGTCAGCAGCAATGGTAGATATGGGAATTCTGAGAAAATTTAAAGAGAGAGAATATGACAAGGTTTCTTCTTTGGTACAATCCTATATGCAGTATTGTGATGATAAGCAATGGAAAAATTGTATCTGGTAAAAGATGTTATTCAGTCATCTTTTGGCTCTCTTGTACAGGAAAATTGTCACAAAACATACACAAGAGGGTCCTCAGGATGAGAAGTGGTTTGGAGCACAATGCACTGAGAGAAATTGAGTGCTAGATTTGTTCAGGTTTAAGAAGAGAGGGCTAAGAGAGAGCTTTAATTGCAGTCTTCAGCAATCTACTGGGCTATTAAAAAGAAGACACTCTCCCTAAAGGTGAAAAGCAAAAGGGCAAGAGGAAACTCATATAAATTGAAGAAAGGAAATCTTAATTAGGTACAGAGAAAAACTTGTCAGGTTGTTTAGATTTGCCCAAAGAGGTTGTGAATACTCTTTCCTTGGCGATAGTCAGAACTCAACTGAAAAAAGCCTTCAGCAACTTGATCTTACTAGAGTCAGATTTGAATTTGAAACTGGCCTTATTTTGAGCAGGGATTTGAATCAGGTCATCATCAAGGTCTCTTTCAAATTTAATTGGTCGAAATTTTTTTTTCTTGCTTGAAGCTATTAAATACTTTCTCTTTTATGAAACATATACATGGGTTTACTCACAGGAAATTTTTTTCAGGTAGAAAGAATGTAAATAGACACTGTAGTACATTTTAGATGAAAAGAAGGCCTGGATAACCAGATATCAGTAAAGGCTGCTAACTCTGACTCCACAAAGAAAGGAACTATGTACCCAGAACAAACAATAAAAGCAGTAACTGGAATATTTTTAAGGAATCAAAATCATATCTACAATGTTGTGGTTTAGCTAACTGGACTCTTACACTATAAAGTAAGATCACTCTAAATTCTGATAATGGTGTAACATGAAATTTAACAATTCCAATTAAGCAGTTAATAATCCAGGACAAATAGGAATTACCTGTAAAAAACGTGTCTATGAAGAATTATTAGTAAGCAATTTGCCTGTCTTTAGTTTGGCCCATGATATTGTTATCTTAGTTTCACCCTATGTTCTGCTGAGAGAGGAGAGTTAGTAAGCAGCTGGGTGGGAACAGGAAATTAGCCACCACCTCCATCATCCCGGGGCAGAGACACCCCCTCCCTCGGTACTAAGAACAGCTTTTAGCTAAAACTAGCAGTCTCAGTGATAAAAACAGGATTTGGAATTATTCATTTAGAAGCACAGCTTACTGATATCTGGTGGGATGATTGGTGTGGCAGGAATGTTAATATAATGTATGAAGAAAAATGGGAGTAACTTATCTCTATAAAAATGGCATCATTTGTTTCAAAGTAACAATTTCTGATTATTTAGGGCTAAATGTTCTAACAGATAAAGCAGAAGATGGATTAGTAGTAATTATTTAAAGAAAGAAATTTCATACAAGCTTAGATGTATTTAGGGTATATTATATATTTGTATATATTTTACATATTTTGCATATATGTATATAATTATATATAGGGTATTTAGGACTTCCTGTCTATGTACAGGTGAAAGTACAGTTGTGGTATTTTCGATGTTTGAGTGGTTGTTAAAAAATAGAAGGTCCTTCTGCCATTTGCTTGTCATGCTCATAATCTTAAATGACAAATTAGTAACTCACAAATAGTTCTATTCAACATGAGAAGGGAATTTGATATTAGATTTTCTCTTTAATTAATCACAGAAGAAAGAATTGTGATAGTTTAGGCTCAAATAATCATCATTCATGTACATTTTCTGCATGCAAAAATAGTGAAATGCAAGCTAAAATAGGTTTGAGAAATTATCTTGCAAATTTGGAAGAAAAATGTATAAGAAATGACACTGTTGGAAATGAGAAAACATTTTTCATTAAGAAGTTATAACAATACAAAAGTCAACATGACATAGGATAAATTAACTAAAAAAAACTACCAAAGGGATATGTCTAAATGAGTTCATCAAACAGGGAATTTCACATAAGTATTTTTGGTTGTTTTATTTCTTATTCCCTAACATTTTAATGATGACTCATGCAAATAATGACTGATAAAGTTTGCAATGACTCGAGGATTAGGGTAGTACCAAATAAAAAGAAAGACAAAACATAACAAGAAACAATTTCAAGTGGTTTAAAGCTTTAGGTTCTTGTTGCAAGATATAGCAAGTAGATGGAGCCAAAAATTTATTGATAGCCTAAATAAAAAAATATCAGTTTAATCAAAATGTAATGAACACTTACAAGTTCACTTTCCACAGTTACACTATCTTACAGCCCAAAATAAAACAGTAAAGCAGGGTTCCATCACATGTAACTGTTACTTCAGAAGACAAATGCCATCACTCCAAATGTCCCCTCCTTCCGTCTTCTTCCCGCAGCTTTATATGCTGAGTATGACATTATATGGTATGGAATATCCCATCGGTCAGTTGGGGTCAGCTGTCCCAACTGAGTCTGCTCCCAACTCCTTGTCCACCCCCAGCCTACTTGCTGGTGGGGTGGTATGAGAAGCAGAAAAGCCTTTGTCTCTGTGTAATCACTACTCAGCAGAAACACAAACATCCCTGTGTTATGTGCTCTTGCAGCCCAGAAGGCCAACCGCATCCTGGGCTACATCCAAAGAAGCGTGGCCAGCAGGTCGAGGGAGATGATTCTCCCCCTCTACTCTGCCCTCGTGAGACCTCACCTGGAGTACTGTGTCCAGTTCTGGAACCCCCAACACAAGAAGGACATGGACCAGTTGGAGAGGGTCCAGAGAAGGGCCACAAAGATGATAAAGGGGCTGGAGCACCTTTCCTACGAGGACAGGCTGAGAGAGTTGGGGCTGTTGAGCCTGGAGAAGAAGAGGCTCCGGGGAGACCTTCTAGCGGTCTGCCAGTACCTCAAGGGGGCCTACAAGAAAGATGGGGAGAGGCTGTTCAGTAGGACCTGTTGTGACAGGACAAGGGGTAATGGTTTCAAAATAGAAGGAGGGAGATTTAGATTGGATATTAGGAAAAAGTTCTTTACTTTAAGAGTGGTGGAGCACTGGAACAGGTTGCCCAGGGAGGTGGTGGATGCCCCATCCCTGGAGATGTTCAAGGCCTGGTTGGATGAGGCCCTGAGCAACCTGATCTAGCTGGGGATGTCCCTGCTTCTTGCAGGGGGGGTGGACTAGATGACCTCTGGGAGTCCCTTCCAACTCTAATCATTCTATAATTCTATGATTCTATGATTATCAACACTGTTTTCAGCACAAATACAAACCTCAGCCCCAAACTAGCTACAATGAATTAGCTTTGCCCCAGCCAAAACCAACATATACATAGCACCTTTTAGTAGTAATATAGGAAGAATAGATATCTGGCAGATGAAGAAAAAAGTCTTTGATTTAAAAACTAATGCTATAACAAAAGTATTCAGTCAAAGTCTAGTGAAATCTTTCAGATGCTACATATGTCACTGTCATGGGTTTGCCATATGGATTCTTTAAGAAGCAGCTAGACAGTTTAAGGGTCCAACAAAGTAAATCCCAGCTGGGCTCCCAAGACCAAACTCCCAAACCCTGTTACTGACAAGGCCGGTCAGGCCAATCAGCACCGGTCACAGCACCTCTGGGAATCACATTTTAGAGAGAGAAGAATGCAAACAGCCACATTTTGCCACCAGAGAAGGGAGTGAGAAGATGTAAGAAACTTTGCAGACACCAAGGTCAGTGAAGGGGAGGAGGAAGAAGTGCCAAGAGAAGATTCTCTGCAGCCTGTGAATACCATGGTGAAGCGGGTGTCCCCCCACAGCCCATTGAGGATGAAAAGACCCCACTTGTAGCCCGTGGAGAGGTACCTGGACCAGGTTAGAGCCCACCATGGAGCAGGTGGAGGAATAGGGAAGAATCATTGCAGCAATTCCCTGACAGACTTAATGGATAGTTTTATTATTCCACTCAAAGTTTTAAATATGTAGTGCATTAGAACTTGGAAAATGTACTGATAATCTAAGATAAGTGCATGGATGTGCATAATGGGAAAAGATGGTACATGAGGGCATGTTAAACCCGAATTCATGCTATACCACTGTGGCACTTAAATTGGTACAACTGTTCTTACTTTAAACTCCTGACACAAAGTAAATTTTCTGCTGACTACCAACTTTTGTTCCAGATCATTACAGACACCAGAGATTTATCTGCCCATAAAGTCTTGATTGTTGAGGAAAGTAATTAAAATAGAAATGCTTCAGAGTTTGTTATGTCTCTTGTTTAATGCTTTTTTTGACCTTCATAGTTAAAACTTGTTTCATTTCCATGGAGTCCTGCTCAAATTCTGTGAAATTTCAAAAATATTTTGGAAAGAATTTATCAGAAACTAGTTAATGCAATTAAACTGGCTATTTCTAACTTTCAACATTTTCAGATCAATTACTGGCACAACTCAGTTGTGAATCTGAGTGAAGCTGTAAAATTTCTCACCAACAGAGTTATGCTGTTCATTGACAAGTGTAAAATGCAAAAAATTTTAATCAAAGTCATTGGCAATTTGTTAACTATTTTGTACATAAAAAGTTTCATTTTGTCTAAAATAGAGATTTTACTCATCTGGGCTCTGACTTTTTATTTTTGGGGCGTGGTTATTTGCTTTGAATTGGACAAGAGGTTAAAAATGATAAGTAGTATTTTTAATTTTATTCAGTATTTTTTTTTAGAGCTAAATTTATATATGTATCTATATATATTAACATTTTCAATTTTTTTTAAATTTTATGTTTAGTTGAGAGCTTGCATATATATAAAACCAGCTATATATTGGTCATGGTTTAGTCCCAGCCAATAGTCAAGCAAAGTGTAATTTCTTGCTCACTCACCTCTGGTGGGATGGGGGAGAGAGTGTCTACCATTATGCAGAAGATGGAGCTTGAGGAGTAAAAGCCAGGCCAGCAGCAAGACTTGGTCATTTTGGGCATTCAGAGTGTGTGTACTGTTCCCTGAGTTCACGGTGTTGGTTGCAGTAAGACCTGGACTGGTGTGAGGACATCCTGAACAGAATGTGTGCAAGTGTGCATGTATGTGTGTGGGGGGGTAAATTCTTACACTAATATTCTTTGCCCTTCCCCTGCCCATGGCAGAGGGTTGGAACTAGATGATATTTGAGGTCCCTTCCAACGCAAACCAGCCTGTTATTCTATGAAATCTGTATCCAGCCTCCAGGCTGCTTAGTAATTCACTCTTGGGTTTTATGTCACTCAGTGGTGTGTTTCCTTTTTCATGAATACTTCACCTTTAATTTCTCTGCGACAGTATTTCAATATCCTGTTCTGACTTCAAAGGCCAGAGCTTTTGTGGGTTCCTTGACAGAGATTTGAGTGTTCATTAGTTATTTAAAGTATGCTTAAATGTTTCCATCTATCTATACCTTTTATGGTTTTGATTTTACAGCTTTATTTTTTTTATGCTCCACTAGGAGTCTATGGAGATGACAGGACCTTACTTGACCAAGATTAATTTTACCTCCTGTGTAAATACTGATAAATTTAGTGTGAGATGTTTTCTTTATCACCTTTTGAAAAAACATGTGTTTTGATTCAGAAATGTTGATATAAGCAAAATGGTATGCAGGGTTATATTGTTTAAGTTGTATTTATCATCATGACAGCTCAACCACCTCACCTATTTTGTGCCATAGATAAAAATCACTTGCCAGGGAACTGAATTTCAATCTGCTTTTTTAAGATTATACTGGTTACATATATTCTGTTCATGCCAAGAAAATACCAACGTGAGACAGTTTGTCAATGTTTGTCTATGAGTGGCAAGGCTATTTCCATAAAGTATGTTATAATTTACACCACTTACAGAAAGCAGCTATCCTTCCACAGAGAAAAGGGTGAGTCTGCTAGTGAGAGAGGAAATGAAGCATTTATAGGTTTTTCTTTCGACTTAGACATTATCATTTCTTTTAATAATGACAACCTGGGTAAACTGGCACTTAAGTAGAACTCCTACTGATAGAGTAGTTAAATAAAATTCTATGCAGAATGAAAAACTGGCCTCTAGGGAAATAGGTACATTAAAAGCCTTATTGTAAGTTTTATTTATGAAGCTGTATAAGACTATTTCTCTCTATATAATAAAAAGTTCACCAAGGCAATATTAATGAACATATCCCAATCAGTGAATTGAAGCTTAATTTTCTAACCTCTGTAAAAGGCTTTGTGCTTGTAATGCAAGTTCTTTCCCATTGTGTATGTATAAGTTGGAGAGATGATGATCTTTGCAGTCAGTGATTTATTCCTTTATTCCTTCTTATTCACCTTTTATGAAACAATCTCTTAAAAACCCTAAAAGATTTGGAACAAAAAAGCCCAGATCTCTATTTAACTAATTATGCGAGTTCTGTTTCTTCAGATTTATCAAACAAGAATTAAAACAAGTGTACCTCAATTTCCAGGAGACCACAATAGTGAGAAAGTCAGTGACAGTCTGGTGGCATAAAAGAAGATAAAATCTTTTTCACTTTTAGGATAATCCATCCTTAGAACATTTTATCCAGTGAGAATGTTTTCAAAGCCTGTCTAGAGAAAAATATGAGCAAACTCATCTAATCCCATAGTTTTGAGTGGGTCACCTCTGGAGGTCCCTTCCAACCTGAAGTGTTCTATCATTCTGTGATAGTATGAGCCTTTTCACACAGAGCTGGAGATTAAAAATATATCTAAGTATCAGGAGAGCACAACTCCAGATAATGAACTTACTCTCTTTTTAAAATGACTAAGACCAGAATATATACTAAAGCCATCAGAAGAGTATTGTTTTGTGAATTTGAAACCAGAGAGGCATGAACAATATTAGTCTTACTGATAAGTGAAAATTTGTCAAGTAGATGCACTTTGGAAAAAGTATTTTAACCCACACACTCCTCACAGGAGGCAAATGTCCCAAATAATAATCTTACATTCAAGTAATCATAAATCCCGTGAGAAGGAAAATCATGTTTGTGTCTGATTTTTTACAGATGTTCCTTGTCATCAAAATGAATTATTAATAAACAGACCCATTTACTTGTCAAAATTTCATCTCCAAGCCCTCTAACAGAGATAGCCATCTACCCGTTTCATACCTCTGTGCATGGAATATACATGCAGGCATGTTCCCAGAGTATTTTTGTCATCACTCTGAAATTAGCAGTTTCCTTTTTTTCAAAATATGCTAACTACAATAGCTTTTTTTCCCACACAACAAACTAGTTAGGACCTCAGACAAATCACTATATTTATCTAAACAGCATTTTTTCTATATTCTTAGCATATCCTACTACATAGTTTCAGTAAACTTTGTCTTTTATTTCTTCTTGTTCTTATGTCTCTGTCTGACATTTATCAGATGCAGGATAATTTGTTTAACAAATGTCTTCAGGACCTATTAAACATGGAAGCTACATCTATACCAATAAAGGAACCCTCTTCAGGAAAACTGCTATGGCCATAAAAACAAGTAATGCAAAGTCTCTCATGTTCACACTCAGGACTAGACATCACTTGAGTGGACTGATGCACCTATACTGAATGTCCTCAGGCCCAGGACTCTTCAAGGACACAGTCAGTACTCCATAGGCTCCATAATAACTATTAACTTTTGGATTTTTTTTCTCCTACGTTCCCCCAGCCCAGGGGGCTTATGTAACAGAAGTGACACCAGAAGTATTAGGAGTTTGGGCTCAGGATGTGGCATGAGAAAAACCTAGGGTCGTGTGGAGGCATGGCACACACTGAGACAATACCATCATATGCTACAGGAAGGAAAAGCTCATACAGATTTGTCTATAAAGACTCTGTGGGGTAGTTTATGGACTGAAGTATCTCCATAACATCAAGCTGGATTTTTCTGAAAAGAAATTAGCTATTTCTGTCAAAAAGTCAGAAGTGAGCTATTCTAATGACTAGGGCCTAGGAATGAATTCTGGTGCTAACTCATTTGCCAGGAGATACATCAATTAATTTATCGTTTCTTAATCTGGAAGTCTCAAAGCTATTAATTTTCAGAGGTTGGGATGGCATGCTGGGGAAAATACCACTTTATCCTTACCTGCTTCTTATCATGATCTGTTTGCATCTGCTACCTCCACTTGTGAGACACAGGACGGTGGGCTAATGCCACTACAAATGACTGTCTTTCTACAGACATTTAGCAGCACTACAGCACAGTTCTCAGGACTTGAGACAGACTCTGAATGGAGCATGCAGGGGATCATAAATTTCAGAGGATAACTGAGAAGACCTTGATTTATACTGTCTTCTCCCTCTTCATTTATAAAGGAAAATAAGAAAAATTATATTCAATAAAAGAACAGAGATGATTAATAAACAAAAGACTAAAAATTATTTTAACAAGTATCTTTTTGGCATACATAGTGCAATACATGCTGCCATACTACCCTTTCTTTTATTTAGTTTGATTACAGAAATGATGGTACTCTATTTAAATTAATAAAATCATTGAAGAGAATTGTGGAAAATGAAAAAGAACAGTAAACAAAAAGAGACTAGTATGGTGAGTTGCATAGCTATTCTTTACTGCAAAACATCTTCGGTGCTTGGATATCACCTCCATCAACTTGCACACACTTGAAAGTAATGATGTCATTAAACCTTTTCTTCTTAACTTAATTTGTTCATGGACTGATTAGTACCTATTTGTAATAGGTAATAGCTAATGTGCAATTCTTGACCATTTTGCAGTTCTTTTAACTTTTTAATTGTATACATATAATTAAATCTCTAAAAGTTCTCTATAATTCACAATAGTTGGTGCATATTCAGCTCAGCTGTAGCTGTGTTTGTTTGACAGAGCAGATACCATTATTTTTGCTTTCCCCGGATATCCCTTGAATTTTTTGACAACTTAATTTTTCTTTCAAATATTTTTTTAATCATACTCTTTGGTATGGTCTGGTTTCTCTTAGAATTAGAGACTGCTTTAATTTCAGGGATTACTTCTATAGCAAACATCTGTTTTCTCCCTATAGTTTCTTTAAAAATCCTCCCTAACAGCACGGTTCTTTTCATAAGTGCTAACAGATATAAAGCGACTGATACTCACATCACACCTCAAATAAACCAAAAGCAAACAAAAACCCACCACAAAAAAACCCCAAACAAACAACCCACCACAAAAAAAAGAACAACCCCAAACCCAAATTAGCTTGGAAAAGTTTGTTTTCTATACCAAATGATTTTGCTCATCAGTGCTCTTATTTTTTCCTCAAACCAGAATTTTGAGATTTTGAAAAATGTTCAAATATTTCACAAGATTTATAGAGCCATGGAGCTTGCTGTTGAAATAGAAAGAACTAGTATTAACTATTATGCCTCACTTCCTGCTTCTTTTGAAAACTAAATCTAAATTACTTGTTAAAAGTGCAACAAATATAAAGAATGTTGTCTCCTAACAACAGATAGTTTCCTTTTCTTCTTCAGATATGTGTTATAAAAACCCAGAAAGACCAGAAGTCACCAAATGATGTACTATCACAAAGCAGCTATTATTTACTAAAGGAAGAGATACAGCCTAATTGGTAGACTCAGATTTGAGTATTGAAGCTGACAAACTTCAAAATCATCTTCAGTCTTTTTTTTTTGTCATAATGATTGCTGAAGGTTTTTCACAAACTTGTCCTGCCACAAGAAGGGAGTCTGGGTGAGCAGGAACAATGGGAGAACTTGTCTTCTTTTTATTTTTGAGAAACAGTTTTTACTTTTTTTTTTTTTTTTTTATAGTGGAACTAACAGAAATAGTCAGCAAGTGGCAATGTCAAGCACTATGATAAATGTATTCCCAAAACTTACTTCTGCCTAAGCGTCTTCATAATTTTGTTTAATTTTCCAGAGTTCAGCTAACATAGTATTTGAACTCAATGATAAGCCAGCCTAATGCCTGCCTGAAGTTATAGGGGAATAGTCTTGTGATCAGGAGCTGCTGCTACTATTTTCCTAGTATGTGCTTGTTTTCTTATGTTTTCAGGTAAACAATAAGAGAAATAACTCTTACATTAACATGAAGTCTGATATTCCTTTGGGTAGTGTAAGGGAAGTATTCATAGATATATCATGTGAATCCATTTCACAGAATCACAGAATCACAGAATCACAGAATCACAGAATATTAGGAGCTGGAAGAGACCTCGAAAGATCACCAAGTCCATCCCCTCTGCCCGAGCAGGATCATCTAGAGTAGATCACATAGGAATATGTCCAGATTGGTCTTGAATGTCTCCAATTTGTATCATTAAGAGATATATTTAATTATTTTGACAGCTTTAAGCTGATCTATTTAACTAAGTGGCAATTAATTCAAGGATCAAGTAATTTTTAAAATATAACTAATCATTTAAACTATGAATAAATAAAACACACACACATATACTAAAAATTACTTCATTTATATAGGTTTATATGTGTGTATATAAATGAAATGTGTGTATGTATATAAAAATACATTTTTAATATATATGTACCAAACTTCTGTGATATGCTAGAATACACACATTTGGGTATTTTTATGAAATAAAATCCAAATCAGGGTTCCACATGTGAATAAGACAACAGATGGCAACAATCCTCTAAGGCAGTCTGTATGCCAGAGTATAAATACTGCTGCAGTAAAACTAATCACAAGAGGAAACTAAAGCCTGTGGATGATGTATCATTAAGCAAAATAGTAAAAGAATTCTGGACTCTCAGCTTGGCTGATTCAGTGAATCTCACCCTGTCACAAGTTATTGTTGTTTTCTTCTCTGAAGAAGACAGAAAAGATTCTTAATTTTAGTGACTGAGATATATTTACAGGGAACAGTGTGGAGAGTCATTGTATTTGTCCTTACTGGGCACAAGAACTACTTAAAGCCCTGGACATCTTTGAAAAATATTCTGTGAAAACATTGGACTAGAAGCTGCTCAAGTAAAAGCATAGGTGATAACTGCAAGACTTATTCCAAAGTGCGTGTACAGCCAGTACCCAGCTTGGGTAGCAACAAAAATATTTACTTATTATGTACTGCCTTATGCTTCTTGGCTTCCAGCCTGAAGCTGGGATCTTAATCAGACTTTCCAGTTGAAGGTGTAAGTCACAAATACTAGAATGATAATTTTAGTGATAACTTACTATTTTCTGCTCACTACACTCTGATAACCAACAACCTATACATCATCTCCCAAAAGTCAAATACGCAGTTAAATACTTACTAAAGTACTTGAAATAAAAATTGAAATCTCTGTGTCTTATTTAAGACACTTTACATCTTTTAAAGATGTACAGAAGTTCTTACAAGAGCAGTAAATAAGGTGCTATTATATGTTTCACCAAGATTCAGCTTCAACTGCAACTCGGTCTCAAAGATGACAAGTTAGATACCCGTGGAGATGCTCAATACTTGCACCATGTTCCACATCATCTCAGGAGTGAAAACAGTTACACTTTTTAAGCATAGTGTAAATAGAAATTGCTGTTTTGTTGTGGCTTAACCCCAGGTGGCAATTAAGCACCACACAGTCATTCACTCGCTCCCCACATGGTGGGAAGGGAGAGAGAACTGGAAGGGTAAAAGCAAGAAAACCCGTGGATTGAAATAAAGATAGCTTAATAAGTAAAGCAAAAGTCATTCTCAGTTTGGGCCAGCTGTCCCAGCTGTGTCCTCTCCCAACTCCTCGCGCATGCCCAGCCTACTCAACAATTACAAAAGCCTCCCTGTGTTATCAACACTGTTTTCAGCACAAATCAAGAAAATAGCTCCATTCTACCAACTATGAAGGAAATTTAATCTATATGAGCCAAAGCTAGCACATGTACCTCAGTATGAGCTTATTAAACAATGGAGTCCAAGTTAGATAACCCACACAGCATGATTCCCTGCTGTTTTGTATGACTGGTGCAGAAGATCTGTCCACATGAAGAGCTGATAAATCTGACTGAATCATCATTGGCTCTTTGACTATAGTTTTAAGCAAAATTTCACTGTCATCTAAAAGGTGGAATATATGACTCTCATATTTTGCACCACTTATAGATATTCTTAAGTATATTTAGACCATACCTGGATGTATAGTACATGCTGAATAATTACTTGTCATTGTCTCTGGCTTTGATTAAAAAAAACCCCATATTTATTATTAACTGACTGAAATAAGACTTCTGTGTTCAGCTTTAAGTAAATCAATAGGCCTTTCCGATTAAGTGAAAGGTGGGAAGGTTTCTCTATGAAAAGACATACTGCTAAAGAGATGGTTCCTTAAAAGATATGGGTAGATGCCTAGAAGGTTGTTTTCTGCTGCCTTGAATGGAAATAATCAGGTGGTTTTGATGCTGGCAGCACTTCATGTTTTTATTCTATTTTGGTTTTCTTTCAACATACACTTAAGAACACATTGTCACTACAGCTGATGGCTCTTTTTCGTGTAAAAACCACTTATGTATAACACAAACATTTCAAAAGAATTGAGAGAAACAGATAAGACTTTCTTGGAAATATACCTACAACCCTCTAGGCAAGGCATATAAAAAATGTACTCCCAACGGATGTGATATGCTAACACATTCACTCTCTCTGCCTGAACATTTTCAGGCAATCCCTCTGAAAATTTGATTGCTGGCTGGTTTGATAGCAAATTCAATCTGCTGCACTGTTGTGTGAGTTATGCTCAGATGTGTATATAAGCTTCTGTAAAATAACCCATATGCTAATTGCATGAATTGGAGAAAGTTGTATTAACACAGGAAAGAGAATAAGGAACTAGTCAAGATTTTTCTTTGCTTGGTGTGTTCTCTCATGTTTCTTGTAAATCTGAAGTGAAATGCATCAGTGACTAAAATTCGGTACCCTATAAGCAGCCACCACTTTGTTGCTCTTCAGTCCCTCCAGTACTCTGATGGCATGATTGCAGGTTTCCCAGCAATGAGGCTTTTTTACTTCCATTTCTCAGTAACCCCCCATTTGCTATTTCCAGTGCTAAAGATGTAGCAAAGTGTTGTTACTATGGTTACATGAAAATAATTTTTGAAAAACACAATTGTCTTTTACTTCTTTTTTTTTTTTTTTTTTTCCTCTTGCAAGAATATCAGCCTGAAGTTTGTCATTCACTTCTGAGGACCAGTGGAGAAGAAGACTACTAGTTACATGTACTACTAAAAACCAACCTTCTTTAGGGTCCTATCAGCACAAGTGAAAAAGCAGGATTGTTTTACCAGCTTATAGTATTCACTCACAGCTCTATGATTAACTGTTATCTGTTTCTACACAGACAACCACATCACAGCTATTCATAGACTATCGTGAGGGAAATCAGACAGTTTTCTAGGCAAAACCAAATCTGTTAAAACCACTTTAATTTACCTACAGAAACAGATTCACGGATTCACATAATCGCAGAATATTAGGAGTTGGAAGGGACCTCAAAAGTTCATCTAATCCAAACCCCTTGCCTGAGCAGGACCACCTAGATTAAACCACACATAGGAACATGTCCAGATTGGTCTTGAATGTCTTCAAAGAAGGAGACTCCAGATCTCTCTGGGCAGCCTGTCCCGGTGATCTGTCACAGGGAAAAAGTTCCTCCTTATATTAAGATGGAACTTTCTATGTTCCAGTTTAGAACCATTTCCTCTTGTTCTATCACTGTCATTCACTGAGAAGAGCCTGGCTCTGTCCTCCTGACACTCACCTTTTACATATTTATAAACATTGATGAAGGTCACCCCTCAGCCTCCTCCAAGCTGTAGAGTCCCAGCTCCCTCAGCCTGTTCTCATAAGGAAGATGTTCCACTCCATCACCTTGGTGGCCCTGAACTGGACTCTCTCAAGGAGCTCTATGTCCTTCTTGAACTGAGGGGCCCAGAACTAGACACAACACTCCAGGTGAGGTCTCACCAGGGCAGAATAGAGGGGAAAAAGGACCTCTCTTGATCTACTAGCCATCCCCCTTCTAACACACTCCAGGATGCCCAGGATGCAAACATATTACTGTTTCCTTTACATATTTGTTGCATTAAAAATAACTTCAGGAAAAAGAGTGAGACAAAAAAAGGAGATATAAGGAGAAAAATAAATGCTACTATAAACAGTAATGCTGCTCTGACAAAAAAAAAAACAAAACAAAAACCAAAAACCCAACCCCAAAACAGGCAGAAAGCTAAATGTGAGACAGGTTTGAAGAGCTGTCTTGTAGCACAATCAATTAATGAAACATAGCTGAGAGGAACCTTTGAAACGGAGAGAAATCCAGTCCAGAGGAAAGTAGGCAGAAGAAACTGATTTAAAGAAGGACGTTTTCCTGGTTCACATTCACTTACAAGACATTAAAACCCAAAGAAAACAAGTCACAAACAAACAAAAAAACCCCCTAACAACCCAAACAACAAACAAATCCCCAGCAACTCTGTCCTGCAGCAACGCTCTGTTATTACCACAACAGGCTTCTTTTCTCCACTGTGTTTTTTTGAAATACAAAAATACACCTTTAATATGATTACTGTTGATTAATTATTTGTTTGAGGTTTTTTACTGTTGATAGAGAGTTTTAATGTTTATATATTTTTTTGTTGTTCATGTCCAGTAATACAGTAACTTAAAAAAACCCTGACAATTTAATTGTAGAACCATTGAAACTCATTTATTAAATCAGCTAATCATTTATATGTGCAACTAGATTATAAAATGAAAAGTATATTGTTATTACTGGATAAGATATATTAATATCTTTAGTATTTGCTTAAAACCAGACTTTAACAGACACTTGAAAAAATTACTTATTTTTATGTAATGTTTACCTGTTTTACAATACTATGGACTATTTAACTGCAGAGCAAATCAATATATACATTATTTTTCAACTACATTAATCATTTTTTGCATTAGAGAATGGTATCTATCATCATAAACATGCACTGACATCTATACATACACAATCATGTGCATATATACATATATACATAGACATACCTATTTATATAAAAAATCCATATCTTCAGAGATATTTTCCTTAAAGAAACATTTACACAAACAGTGGCTGAGAGCAGAGCCATGAGAAGGGAATAACTTTTTCATTAAATGAACTTAAGTTTGATTCATACTTGTTATATTCAGAAACATTAACATTCAGAAAATTAGTTATAAATCACAAATTATTGGGTCACAGTACAGAATTAAATCTAGAAATATTCAAATGGGATCTGTTTTTTTGTTAAAACATTCAGGCCATCAGTCATCCACTCACTCAAGTCAGTGTTAAAGATCACATTGCCTTTAGTACTGTAAGGTTAGATCTGCCAAAATAAAGGGAGAGAAAGACATTACAGTGAATTATAAGAAAGCAACAGAAAAATATAATAGCTAAGCATTAAAAAACTCAATTAAAAAAATAAGCAGGGAAAAATAATTAACTGTAATTAAATTCAGTAACCATTTACTTCTGATAAGTAGTACCAGATATAATTAACAGTAACTATTGTAACTCTTCTGTTTGTTATTTATTTGGGGCATTTAACCTTGAGTTAGGAATCTAAGCACTATTTACCAACACCCCCCACCCTGTAACCAACCCACAAAGCATATGCATATGTATATATATATACTTATATACATATACACACATGCATATTTCAATAAGAAATAATGAAGTTTGAAACCACTTCTTCAGCTACCCTTCCAAAAATGACCTGAAATATACTGTAGAAGACATACCATGCTTCATAATGTCAAAGCACCTTCAGAAATCCATGTCTGTTTGCAACAAAAATCAGGGAGAATTGAAAACCACATGACACATTTTACAGGCCTGATGGAAAATTATCTGACATCAGAGGAAGGATTCCCAAGTACCTAGATGCAAGAAAGGATTCAATTCCATTTTGGTTTATGAATGTTCATTCGGGTTGTTTATCCACATAATTTCCAATGGATTATAGTGTTACAGTTGTCTGGACCAGGCAGGCAAGATTTTTTCTTACACACAGCAAATTGCCAAAGAGTCTGTGCAGATAAAATCTCAAACTTCAAACACTTTATTATAATTATAAAAGATAAATTATTATAAATATATTTATGGACTTCATTCTATTTGCTGTCCTAGTGTATATAATCCGTATTTTTTAGATTTTCCTGCGTCAGCCTGCTTCCAAATCATTATTTGAGAGCTCTGGAAATGGATTTGGAACCTTATAAAAATGTAAGATTATCATCTGTTCTAGTTTTGCTTATAGCCAGATATATTACAACATTAGCTTCCCAGCTGAAAGGTAATAAAAACATCCAAGTGTACTTGCAAGTTATTGAAAATAATCTTTAATTATAAATTTGATGCTACAAATGAATAAAGATCTCTATAGAAAATTAAAATGGCTTCGTGCCAACTTCAAAGTGGTTCTAACCATATTTTATCCAGAGTTTGTTTATTTATTTGTGAAAGTTTTAAATTTTTTCTGGATGTAAATGTGTTGAGAGGTGTTCTCTCAAGTGAATTCTCCTAGAGAAAGAATTTCTGGATATTGCATATTTTTCTGTGTTTGACACATCCCTGTATTTTAAAACCGATTCTTTATGTAAATGACAATTGTCAGAGACACCAGAACTGCGATGTCCAAGTCTCAAGAGGACTCATTAAACTGAGACTGTTTATAATCTTCTCCTTGATGTCCATGCCTGAGTATCATTCTGTCAGTATCCCTGGAAGTACATTCCTCTTCATAGCACATCCAGGTGCACGGGCTAATCCATGCAGGTTTAGCTGTCCTAAAAAAAGAGAAAGCAACGTGTGAGAGAATTAAAACCTGAGGTTCCATCACAATCAACATTGTAGCAGTGATAGTACTATAATTACCTTGATTTTTTTATTGTAAGTAATGATTTTCCAGGTTTGGTACCTTCCCTAAGGGGAGGGCTGCAGAGAGGAGACTTACAGTTGAATTTTGGATGGTTTGTTTGGGTTTGGTTTTTTGAAGGTTTTTCAGTCCCAAAGGTGTCACATTGTGTTGCATCTAGTTTAAACCAAGCCCGGATCAAGGTGGTTTATTGATTTCTTAATGACATCTATGTAACTGCCAACCAGTGAACAGTATGAGAGACCATAATAAACATTTACACACACACACACACACACACACACACACACACACACACACACACACACACACAAACACAAGAGGAGCAGGCGGCACCCGCTCCCCTGCCCACCCCGTTCCCACACCCCGCCGGGGTGTTGCTCCCCTTACAAATCTTCGTGTTTCTCTTGAGGTGACCCCTTGTTTCTGAGGCTCTTGGTAACCCCTGGTAACCCCTCAGTCCTGTTGCCCTTCCAGGCAGACGGGTGTATTTCCTTCTCTCAGTGTCTACACTCATATTATCTTCAGATGTGAAGCAAGTGTTGCTGCACATAACTCTTGCCAAGGGTGAGCCATGAAAGCAACCACCTATATGTGGGCATAAATACATGTGTGGCTGAGGGAGGTGGGTCTCTTCAGCTTGGAGAACAGGAGACTGAGGGGTGACCTCATTAACCTTTATAAATATATAAAGGGTGAGTGTCAGGAGGATGGAGCCAGGCTCTTCTCAGTGATGACCAGTGATAGGACAAGGGGAAATGGTTCCAAACTGGAAGATAGAAAGTTCCATCTTAATATAAGGAGTAACTTTTTCCCTGTGAGGGTGACGGATTACTGGAACAGGCTGCCCAGAGAGGTTGTGGAGTCTCCTTCTTTGGAGACATTCAAGACCAATCTAGACACGTTCCTGTGTGATCTACTCTAGATTATCTTCCCCAGTACCAGGGTTGGACTGAGTGATCTTTCGAGGTCTCTTCCAGCTCCTAATAATCTGTGTCTGTGTCTGTAAGTGTATTATACACGTGTATTTTCACCAAAGACTTTTTGCATTTTTTTATCTATACACATATGTGTATGATATCCTTGTCTTCTTCACTGTCTTTCCATACCTCCCTGCTGTTAATTTTTCTGGTTTAACCTTCAAACAATTAACTCCTCTCAAGCCCTTATTCCAGTTATTTTAACTAAACTGTTGACATTTTCTCTTGTCAGTCTTAGAGCAAAATTGTTTTGATTTAATTATTGCCATAAAATTATCAAAGCCTTGTCATCTAAAACAGAGAATAATGTTGGGATGTCAAACTAGTCAAGCAGTGTACATGCAAATCTGTGAAGACAGTGGTGCAGTGCTGTATGAAATTTGCTACAAATAATATCATTTGAAGTCAATGGAGGGGAGGACCTCATAAAGTTGTTTGCTGGCGATTCGTGATGTGATAAACATGTCTGCAAGAATAATTTCTAATTTGTATTTTAGCCTACAAAATACAGTTAGCCTACAGTTTAGCCTACAGTTGCTTCAGCAAGGTGTTGTAAACTCATTACTGATACAATTTCTGATACGCTGTAGTTCTGAAGCATAAAATGTCCGTTTTTCCTCCCCCATCATCCTGCTTTTCTCAGTGTCTCCTCCATTTTCTTTCTTGCCAGCTTTTCCATATCTCTTCTAATATCCCATTCTTCCCACTATATCTGTTGTAATATATTAATTAAAAACAAACATACAAATCAAATACTACGTACAAAGAACGATGGTTTACCTGCACTTTGACAGCTATTAGCTCTCATGAATTAAATTATGTGCTTCTTCGTTCTATCTTTGCTTTCTATGGGATTTTACGCTGGCACAGTGAGTAAGGAACCAGGTCTAAGGGACAGGTGGGACACATGAAGATCTGTCCTGGCCTCTGATAGTGGAGAGAGACACAAATGCATTATCTCCCTTCACCCACCATTACTCTGTGATGCCAAGTCGCTGTGACTGCATTATATGCACTGGAAAATGTGTAATTTCAGGTCTAACATTTCCATTTGAAATCTGTGGAAAGAAACACGCACATGGCACTGGATATTAAATTAATCTGCTGCAGCAGACATGCCAGGCCCGTGTACCTGTACTCTGCCTTTGACTTCAAAGGCATAGAAAAATTAAATATATCCAGACCATCATGGAGTCTATAAAATTCTGTGCCACATGTGCGAGGGGTCGTGTAGACAGTAAGTGTTCTGATACTGTGTGTTACGCTCTAATGTAACTGGTTTTCCTGCTTTGAAACCAAAGTGACTAATAAAATTAAGTTCTAGGTGACCAAAGAGATGATAAAGCATAAAAAGCAGTTTGTAAAGAATGTTTTTAAATGTCAAAGTGTAAAAATTGAATGAAATTGAATGAATTAAAAACTGAAAAGTATCGAAATTTGCTAATATTTTGAAATTGGCAAAAGCCAGTTAATGAAAACAAATCCTCAAACACTGTCATTAGCCAAAACATTTTTTTCTTTCTTTTTTTTTTTTCTTTCTAGAAACCTTGGACATTTGTTGCACCTCACTTTGTTTTCTAGTAAAATACAACTAAAATATCACAAGTATTTAATTATTGTAATTTTGGATAAAAGGAAGATTGTATGTCACACAAAAACACTACTTCAGTAAGAGTGTTTTATTTAAATTGCTTCATATCTGCTGAAACAGATGAGAAACGTTTTAAAGTTTCTCTCAGGGGGTTCTGAAAGCACCATAAACTAACAACTTCACATTTATATCTTCAGACAGATTGCTTCATATAAGAAAAAAGTTTAAAAATCAGAAAAAAAAGACCAACTGCAATATAGTAGCTCAAAAAATATGAACTACTTTCAAGTTTTATGTTTATTTGAACTGTGAAATTCTGACATTAACCTGTCTATGTTTTGACATTTTTAAGAAATATAAAATAATAAAATAAAAACTGAGTATATTTTTCCTAGCAGAGCTGTGAGGGAACAGTTTTTTTCCTTTCCTATGAATCTTTTCCTGATTTCGAGTGTTGCACATTGCACATGGGCACCTAAGATACAATCAGCGTATGCACACACAGAATATAGAGACAAAATTTTCATGATCCTGAACTGAAATGATCATGGAAGATATTTGAATTTATTGAACAGAAAGAACCTGAATTTCCTCCTTCACTCTCTGGAACCATATATCTTTCAATAATTACAAAATGCCCAATCTATGTAAGTATTATTCTTTCTCCCTTCCTGACTATCTACCTGCCTATATTTACTTTTCAAAGAAACCATTTGCGGGAGATGGTGTGTTGTTGGTTTTTTTGGTTTGTTTTTTCTTTTATTGTTTGGGGTTTTTTTTTTTGTTTTTTTTTGTGGTTTGTTGCTGTTGCTTTTTATTTTAATATTAAAACAGTCAGCATGATGAGTAGAATGGTAGATGATAGAAAATCTTGCTAGGTCATTAAGATGAGGAAACAGAGAGGAGACACTTGGAGAAATAGAACTCTGAGAGGAAGAAAGAGTTGTATTATGCTTCAGAACTACAGTGATATGAATTAGAGATGACATCAGTAATGAGCTTCCCCAGTTGAATTTTCTCCCAACCTATGTATTTATAGCCATGGTTTCCATTTTCCGAAAAAATCAACTTCCCTGAAAAATGCCCAGCTGCATGTTTCCCGGTCGTGGCAGTCATATTTTATACTTGGAAGTCTTATACAAATATATTGAAAACAGTTGTGTGTTTCTAAACACTTTATTACATAAGTTTTAGTAAGTACAGAGGTTTTTTGTTTGTTTGTTTTCAATAGATAATCAATAAAGGATAGTCAGAAAAACATTCTCTGACAAAAATATATGAATTAAATAGAGTAGACCTTTTTATTAAGATCTTAAGATCTTTTAAAAAAGGGATATTTAAATGTAGATTTCTAGCCTGGAATTTCAACTTACAGAAGACCTTCTGTATGTGTGGCAAAATTGAGAAAACATCTGTCAAATATTGATATTTTGCTATGCTATGCTCTTTATCTCTGCTCTGTATTCAGTTTACAAAGCCGAACTGAAGGATTGAAGCCTGTAAGTCTTAGTTCTGCCTTTAACTCATTGCTTCCTCCGCATTTTGCTGGTGACTGGTTGAGACCTGCGCTGAACTAAGCTCAAAGGGAACACACTGAAATTGGTGACATTTTCTTCCCTTACTCTTTCTGTATATATAACGCCATGACCAGCTCAGCCAGCTTTGGAGCTTTAAACCTACACCTACCTAGAGACATGACTATTTTTTTCTGAATGGCTCTGTACTGTCGTGGAAAGCAATGCTTTATAACAATTAAAGAGCTAATAATTCACATTTTCTGGATATATATGAATAGCATTCATGTTTTATTACTGCTAAATATATTCCCTTGGACCAAATTAGTGATGAGAGTTTCTTAATTATGTAAAAAACTATAAAACCTAACACAAATGAATGGCATATCATTCAAACCCTTTCCTCTCCAAAATTCTCCACATAATCTTTTGGTGATTTTTCAAAGTACAGAGAATTTCTACTCCAAACACGTACGACAGGTTAGAAGGTGTGGAGGGAGAAGAAAGTGAGGCAACAATATGGCCTTTAAAAGTATACAGCTTTCTGGTGAGAGCAGCACAAGTTTATTTTATTTTAAGCAGCAATTGTACTTTTTATCACTTCATTAAAAGGCAGTTTGAAGTAATTCCTAAGCATGTTATACAGAATCATACTGAATTTCCTTTTTCTTTTCAGATCTGTCTCAGAACCGTGCCTTTTATTTTACAGATATAAAAATAAGTATTTGCAACACACGGAGAAAATGATAAATTATGTAATTGCATGGAAGAGATGATTGTGCAAAACACATACCTAAGCATATAGGTCTGCTCAGTTCTTAAGAACAAAATGAGTTTCAAACAGGAAAAGAAGTCTTTCAAACAAAACATTTGCTAAAAAAAGATCTGGTTCTGTACTTCTACACTATTTTAAAATGTTCATTATAACTAGCACATTGTCTACTGCTAAGTAATCCATACCTCACTGGCTGCTGGATTTTCATCAAAAGCAAAGACCAAATCTGTCCCCCCACCAAAAGAACAGCTGACGTTAACAAAGTCTAACTACACCAAGAACATTAAATTTATGATGGCACACCTGCAGATGGTGCTGTTCCACAACATTTCCTGCATAAAATCAGTTTAAAATGCATCAGTTGGTCTATTTTTTGATCTTTCATTATGTATTGCCATATAGTACATGCAACTTTTACATAAAATGGTTGGCTGTGTGTGAAGGCCAATCTAGACAGAAAATTACACATAAAGATATAACATTTCCCTATCCCAAAGATGCTTCCTTTTTTTCCCCACCCATCCCTTATTATAACACTAGCAGTTTTCCAGATATTTTAGAACCCTCTTTAACAGTATATAACATTTTAACATTGTCAGCTGTGAAACCAAGGATTATAGCTACTTAGAGAGGTTATGTTTACTCATGGAATTGTGTTCCCATTTCAAACATGATATAGTGTATAATTATTTAATGGGCAATTTTAATAGAAAATTCTCCTACAGAATATTGTTACTTATGGGCTGCAGATTAAAAATGTTATTATTCTTACAAAAAATGGAGAGGATAGTAGAAATACAATATTGCTCCACAGCAAGAAAAATTTAAAAGCTGTTTTTATTGCCAGGGCAGAAGACTGAGGTCAATGTGTTATCAAGGGAATGATTGCATCCTTTTATGTTATAAATTTGATGCGATTTCTTCTGGAACTAGTTGTATTTGTTTTGTTATTTCACAATTCTTATTGTTTCTATCGTGAATGAAGTATCACTACTACTACTACTACAACCACTATGACTGCCTCCACTATTAGTAGTATTATTATTGCTACCACTATTGATTAGTACAAATCACGCTTTTATACCTTATCTATATATACTTTATAAAGGACCTAATTCTAGTTGCCAGGACAGTCTTGTTTGTAACACTGCACCAATGGAAATCAAATGACTCCCTGAAAGAAAATTACAATTTCTGTATTTTAGAGTATAACCAGATATTGTAACTGCATTTGGGTATGGAAAACGTTCAGTTTCAGAAAAATTTCTGTAAGATATTAACAAACATTGCAGGGCAAGACCCAAATAGTTCAAAAGAGTTGTTTTATTTTCTAAGTAATGATTTCAGGACAATAATATGTTATAACTGTAAGGAATAACAATTAATTTTACCTAGGCATTTAAAACTCTAAAGCTTTTTGGCAGTATTTAAATCAAGAAATATTAAACACTTCAAAATAAAATAAGTATGCATATATTAAGCAAATGTTAAGTTTTAATTGCAGGGTAAATTGAAGGAACACAAGTTGCATAAATGAAAAATCTTTACTCACCAGCGCTAGTGGCAATATTTGCATTGAATTCACTTGTGTCAGAATTAGATATACTAGAAAGTCACTCATTGAAAACAGTGGGAAGTTAGAATACTTCTAGGGGTATAACAATATTTATTGAGTTTTCTGTTGGTATTGCTGAGATATTTACTCTTAGGGTCTATGTTATGCCTTCTAAAAAAGAAATAAACCAGTATTGCTTGACTATCTTTTCTTTGGAGAAGGAGCGAATCACTTATTTTCACTCACTCTGCAGAGTAAGTAGAGGATTTACTAATTACTCAGTTATTAGGAGAACCTTTCAATGCTCTGTACAGCTTAAGTATCTCTGATGTTTCACTTTGCTTGCTGTGCACGTGGAATTTGCTCTCCAGAAAGTGGAAAGATATCTTCGGATCTTCCAAGCCCCATATTTTTTATTATGCAGTGATCACAGAATTACACAGAATCACAGAATGTTAGGAGTTGGTAGGGACCTTAAAAGTTCATTTA
>VXBZ01009233.1:86958-135379 GCA_013399135.1 Heliornis fulica
TCTCTCTGGGCAGCCTGTTCCAGTTCTCCATCACCCTTATGATGAGAAAGTTTTTCCTTATGTTCACATGGAACTTCCTATGCTCCAGCACGGAACCATAGCCACTTATCACTGGTCATCACTGAGAAGAGCCTGGCTCCATCCTCCTGACACTCACCCTTTACATATTTATAAACTTTAATGAAGTCACCCCTCAGTCTCCTCCAAGCTGAAGACCCAGCTCGCTCAGCCTTTCCTCATAAGGGAGATGTTCCACTCCCTTCATCACCTTGGTGGCCCTGTGCTAGACTCTTTCAAGGAGTTCTATGTATGTGGATTCTTGGATCATACAGACACACTTTGAAATGGTTTGGATTGCCTGTTGCTGATACTCATTTTTTTTGGTGTTCAGCCAGTAAGATTTTTCAAATTTGCTTGTTCCGCTTTATGACCAGAAACTATTCAAGCAGTATAATACCGTTCTGAAAAATATAGAAAAATATTCAAATTATTTTTAGTAGAAGTTTGGTGAAGATTACCTTAGGTAATGCAAATAAATGTACAAATATACTAACTATTCTTGAAAAATTCACTCAATTGGTAGTTTTTAGTTATCTGGAGTGGGGATGAGGTGATCACACCAAGAGGTGATACCATACAATCCCCAAATTCTCTGCTGTTGATTTTTTCTTCTCTTGCATGTAATTTTGTACACAATCAGGAAAATGGACAGTGGTTATAGTTTCAGCATTTCCTATGTATATGCAAGTATATTTGTAAATATCCACACTGAATTTATGACATACGTCCTTTTATTTTAGTGTGTAACACTAACACAAGCCATTTCATTTAGACAGAAATGGATTCAGCTAAAGGACTCACAAGATAAAAGCCCAGTGCTCTGACCACACATGCAATATAAATGGATTTTAATTTTTATTTTTTATAGGAACTATTACCTTCTTTTCATGTTTTTCAAGGGGGTGGGAGAGGGTTTAGCAGGAGGGTATTTCTACATTATAACTAAACAAGACTGTGAAGGAGCATTTGGCTAATCAATGGATTGATTTAACTACTAGATGGTGTTACCAGAATATTGTAAGATCACAATTGTTATACCTTAAATAGAATGATCTAAGAATGAAATCATAGAATGGTTTTAAAGGAGACTGAAAGATCACCGGGTCCCAATCGCCCTGCCATGAGCAGGGACACCCTCTATTAGACCAGGTTGCCCAAAGTACCATCTGGCCTGGCCTTGAACACTGCCAGGGAGGGGGCAGCTACATCTCTGGGAAACCTGTTCCAGCGTCTCAGCACCCTCACAGGGAAGAGTTCCTTTCTAATACCTAACAAAAACATACACCTCTTCATTTTAAGGCCATTACTCCTTGTCCTATCATTAGACTCCCAGATAAAGCGTTCCTCTCCAGTTTTCATGTAGGTGCCTAAGGTCTTCCCAGAGCCTTATTTCTCCAGGCTGAACAAGCCCAACTCTCTCAGACTGCCTTCACAGGAGAGGGGCTCCAGCCCTCTGGTCATCATTGTGGCCCTCCTCTGGACTTGCTCCAACAGGTCCATGTGTTTCTTGTACTGGGAACCCCAGATCTGAACATGGGACTCCAGCTGAGGTCTCACAAGAGCAGAGGGACAGTATCACCCCCCTTAGCCTTTTTCATGGTTGTTTTGATGCAGCATAGGCTATGGTTGGCTTTCTGGATTGCAAGCATGCATTGATGGCTCATGTTGATCTTCTCAACCAACACCGTCAAGTTCTTTCTAGGGCTTCTCACAATCTGTTCTCCAAGAATCCAGGATTTCTCACTTGCTGATTCCCAGGTTTCCTGTTACCAAATTACAAGGTATTACTAATACCTTATTTTTTTTTTCCTGTAAATGAAGGTGATGGATTTAATCTTTTTGTGATATTTATCATTAAAGCATATAATGAAGATCAAATATTTTATCAATACAACATTCTGCTCATAATCTCTAAAACAAGTATCAAACTATTGGGATTGTGTGTTAATTAGTAGATGTCTGGAATGCTTACATAAATAAAATGCTTAATTAGTTTCAAATAGAAGTATTTCAAACTGCTTGAAGATACAGCTTTTTGTATTTAATTGAATCTGATTCCTAGGGTTGCATTTTCTGTGAATGGCCAGAGATAATTAATTATTCTTCATATCTGGGGATGCTCACTTTCTACTTCAGATTCACGTTAAACATCTGACTTCAGTCTTAGAGTGTCCATGTTCAGGAGGCGAGACTCTATGATTATGCCAGGAGGAGATGTAGGATGTTTCAGAAATTTATCAAAATAACAGTATGTGCAGTCTTGTGTACCTGTTAGATCAAGTACTCCTACTGAGTAATATACTCAGTGCAACATTGTAACTGCATAGCTCTCTTGGTCATTTATAATTAGCTTTATAAATAACAACTTCTCGTCACTTCCAGATTACAGTAACAAAGTCATATTTAATCCCAAAACTGGCAGGATCATAACGTTTGCCACTGGGAAAACACTGGTTTGTGGACACCTTATTTACACCAATACAAATGATTAAGTTATAAGTTTCTCAGATTCAAAATGGCAGCTAATATCCAGTAAATATAATTTCACGGGTTTTATTATAAATTTAAAAATAAGAACCCCACAATTAAAAAAGAGCATTTCATCAAAGTAATTGCCACATAAAGTTAGTTTCAGTTAGTTTCTGTTCAGGGTTTGGTTGTTTGCTGTTGGGCTTTCTGTTTCTCTTTTTTCTATGTGACTTCTTTTTTTTTGTCACTTTATTATTTAGAAAAAAAAGTTAAAACTTAAATTTGTAAGATTGAGTAAATTTCCCTCTTCCTTGCTCTTCATGCTTATCCCCTCTCTTTCTACCTGTCTCTTCCACACAAAAATGGTTTCTGAGATAATCTACAACAAAGAAAGGAGGAATTATGTATTTTGAGAAAAAAAAAAGCATAGCAATCTGGTTTCTGTTTGCTTCATTGTGCTTATGCTTTTTTTTTTTTTTTTCCAAGGGTAGCACAAGGGTCTTTAAAATAAATATAGAATTTGACTTGAATATGAAGCAATTGTGCATTTGTGTATTGTGTATTTACATCTATCAGTGCTTTGAATTAAGAAATTGAGGAAGATAATTCTATTTTTTAATTGCTCTTTTGTTTCTCCTTTTTTAATAAAGCCTTTGATTACAAATCATTTATACATACTTTGAGAGAGAGGTACCTTTAATAACTGATCAAACAAAGCAAGATTAAAGAAAACAACAAATTTCTGTTGTCTGACCTCAATAATGTTCAGTTAATGATAATGACATGACACATTTGAACTTGTATGATAAACAGAAAAAATAATTAAACAAAAATAAGTTGAGTCAGTGAAGATAATTATGGTAATTTTATCCAGCTCAATTTCTCTTTCAAAAGAACATATAATTGCTCTGATATTTAGTTTCCAACCACCTTGTCTCTGAGCCAATATAAATTAAGAGCAAACTGGATTACAAGCTCCCTCTTCTCCCTGCTGTTTAGCAAAACCTTATCTGATGGAAAGATTCAAAGCCTTCAGCCGCTTCTTTGGGTCCTGTTCATATTCTAGTTTTCACCACGAGGTGAACGTGTCAGGTTTAAGAGAATACAGGAGTTTCAATCTGGGGTGGAGATCATGCCCATGAGAAATAAATGCCATCTGGTTCCAAAATCTTTCTGAGATGCAGGCAATATGCCAGGTATAAAGTGTATTCCTTGACATATCTTTTGAATGTGTTAATATTTAATGTTATTCCTCCTTTCTAATTGCCATAATGCTAAAACAGTAATTTGTGTTCACAAAATAATTTCTAAGCTTTTTCTCAATTTCATTCAAAGTAAAGTGTATTAATTTAGTTTAAGTGTCAAGATTCATCCCATCTCTACCTAAGGCATGGTCCAGGGGTGATGGTATCCATCCAGGAACTAGAACAATGTCATTTAGACACCATAATTACAATGATAACTAATACCTACTGCTACTTAAGTTTCAGGATTTTTTCACCTATCTTAATAAGATGTTATAATTTATAAAATTATTTTTATTCTCTGAAATTAGGAGGAACAAGTGCTAGCAGCTCAGAAGTGAGTTTTCTCATTTCCTTCACCATGCCATTTTAAATCATATTAAGATCTGTTTAAATAAAGTTGGCAACCTCTACAGTAACTTTTAACATCCCTTAAGTGGGATTTTTTAAATAAAACTAATTCTAAGGGATTCATAAACTTTCTGATTTAGGTAATTTAAATATCTTAGTTATATCACCAGAGTCTGAACTATACTGAATATAATAAAGCTGTTGGTGAATTCCAGTATGTGTTTTAAGGTAATACTCTCAAAAATACACCAACATCCAGCTTGCATTTCTGTCAAGTCTCATTTTTATAAAACTTTCTTGCAAATGTATATGCAAAGTTATATAAACATGTAATGCTACTTGAATCAGTACTGGATTTAGTAAACACTGAATTTCATGATGTGACTTCCCAGGAACATTAAATAGATATTAAAAAGTGGGAAAAAATACTAATGATCTGGGTGGAGGATGGATGTCTGCTTGGATTTGTGTAATACCTCATAAAGTAGAATACTAATATTGAAATTTTGAAATAATCTGTAATATATATAATTAAACAGCATTTTTTGTATTCTATTTATGAATAAAGGTTAAAAAAAGATATTGCAAACAGAAGCAGCATAGGGTTTTTTATTAATGTCAAAGTTGTGCTATTATAGAGCATAGTATGAGCACCTATTTTCTTGTCCGACTCTATAAAGGTATGAATGGAGCGAATGTTTATTATAGATGTTTTATTCATGTATTAATTATTTATAAACTATGTGAAATTCCATTTCATATAAAATGTGACTGACAATAAATTCTGATAGCAATTGGAAGATATTTAAATGTCTCTCCTACAGAATACCATAATAAAATGCAAAATGTGTGCCATATCTTACACATGTCTCTAGAAACAGAGTAATTTTTCATTGCTGACACATCTGTTATACTTTATTTTGGTTTTCTTCTTCTCAAATTCATAATAATTCTCAGGAATAAGGTCATTTCTTAATAAGCACTGCTTGACATTTACCTTTACAGACATGATAGATATTTGAAAATGAGCACCTGTCAATGCTATGGCATCAAATTTAAACTTATTAGTCATGCAAATAACTTGGCCTACAGATCTCATCAGTACCTTTTCAAATTTTCAAACAAACAAAATAAAAATCCCTAGCTGAACAAAGCCAAACCAGTTCTCCCTCTTGTCAGTATTAACGAACTACCAGTTAGAAAATTGCACACATATTACCATAACACTAAAGATAAGGAAAAAAAGAAGGTTCTGATTTTTTAATTTGCCTTTTTCTCTAATAAATTTAAATTGAAATTTCAATTTAGAACAGTGGATTGTATGTCAGGTCTTAGAGATGTACCTTGATCAAAGTCTTACAACGCTATTTAAAGGACAAAGTGAATTATTCTTTATCCAAATGTTATAATGTTGCATATATTGCCTAACACTTAGAAGTAATTTTCATAAGATCCAGACATGTGATGTTCCACAGTCACCACTCAATATAAACTTTTTTAAAAATAGATTTATATGTGGGACATATCAAATTCTTCCAACATAAAACTGTTTAGGCCTCAGTGGATGAACTCTACTGGAATGCAAGAAGATTCAAGCACTAGGTCATCTTCATTTCAAGTCAACTGACAATATTTAAGAATCTATTTAGATCTAGCTCAATTATCTACATTGCTCAGATAAAAGCTTTGATTTGCCCAGTTATTTTATGGATTCTTAGAGTCAAATATCTTACATATACATACTTTTTTCTTAAAGCAGGAGAAGATAAATGCACTCCATTATTATACAAAATTCAAGAAAATTCAAAATACAATGTGATGTCATAAAAGAGTCATGGGCTTATAATGGGCTGCGAAGGAATCAGATCTGTTCAGTACAAAGGAACACTCTTTCAGAAAGAATTAAGAGGAAATTAAATTAGGGTTTCTACACTAATTTCCTGGTAGCAGCAGATTCAAGATACTAGAAAAGTTGAGCTGGTTTCATCTCCAGTCTTGGGGCCAAGTGCCTATGGCCTCTCTTACCTGAGCTTGAGCTCTGCCAGTGCCTCCATGGGAAGGGCCTGGAAACACAGTTTCGTAGTCGCTCTTGAAGAAACAAGAGGCCAAGGGGATGCCGAGCCTGAGGAGATTGTGGAACCACCCTCACACTTGGCTGGAAGCAGCCAGACTGGATAAATTGGTAATAAGAATTCATAAAAATAAAACCAAACAACACTAGGAGGAAACAAGCTCAATTTTGAGTTTTAAAGTCCTTTACAACCGTCATTTCTTTTCTTTAGAAAGGCTGAGATGCCCAATCATAGGACCTAGAGGGATGTTTGAAAGTGATGAAAGACAGATGTTCCAGGAAATTTATGTATGAAAATCTTAGTTGTATTTTATTGAGAATTTTCTATGTTAACTTTTACTATTAGGCTGTTAAAACATTGGTTAGAGTAATATTTTTTTGGCTGCATTTAGTGTTCTATTTTTCCCATGAAAACTATAACACTAGGCTAGCATACTAAAAAAAATATATGAAAAAAATCTTCCATTCATCTCTGCACTTGGATCATTAATGTGAATATATATAATATATATGTTAGTATCTTATACTATGTATAATATTATACATTATACATTATATTAAACATTATACATGATATATTGTATATTATATACTATATAAAATTTGTTATAAGATATATATACTACAATTCTATATAAACAAATAAAAGAAATAAATATTAACCTGTCCTTAAAACTCATGCTTTTCCTCCAGGAAATTATATGGCATTTCCAAGAAGTATTGATTATCCAACAGAGCAAAAAATAAGAGAAAAGGGAAAGGCAAACAATAACAATCAACAGTCATGTTCTGGATATGGTTTTCCAACAATTTCCTATGAGGTTTCTAACCAAAACTATACTGAAATCTTCCTGAGTGGGTGTAGTGTTTAAATCATAGAATCATAGAATTACAGAATATCTGTGATTGAAGATGAAAGTCTGATATTTTTGAAATATCTGTTTGCAAGGTACAAAATGTCCAGTTAGAAGGTTCCCTCTGTGTTGTTAGAAGTCTCCATTGGTATCATCACTGTCTTTTCTTTCATCCTCTTTCATCCTATCCATTTTCTACTCTCTGATAGTCATGCTTCAGCTTTTCCTTTCTTGTCCTTTTACATTCCAATTTTTTGACTTGTGCCCTTGAAAATCATTGATAGAAATTTGTACACGTCCAATCCAAAGCATTCTATGATACTATGATAAGAAGCAGAGGGTGTTTATACAGACAGAAGTTAGAAGAATAAAGTAGGAGAACTGAGGAAGAAGAGTACAGTATTTCACACTTCTAATTATTCACAGATCTTCAGTGCTTACACTTGCTTATTTTAGTTGTGACAGCTGTGGGCATATTATGGAAGTATGAAAGAGATGTTTGTACAGGACAATGCATAGATTCAGGCAGTCTGAACCCTGGGGAGGGAAGGCAGATTGCCATCTCTACCTGTCTCCTGTGCACATCTCTTGAGAAAACTTTTCTCACGAGCTCAAGAGCTGGGTGGAAGGAGAGTTTTCTGCTGCTGAACTACTGGAAGCATCACAAATCCCAGAGAGAACTTCTAGGGTCCTGACCCTCTGTGTGCTGGTCAAAATGTTGAGCACTCAACATCTTTTTTTTTTTGGAAGACCCAGGGCAGTTACTGCTGCTTATTTTGTTCCCAGAGCTACACTTCAGCATAGGTAAAATATTTCTCATCACTGCCAGTCCTGTAAAGGTGATTGCCAATTTGGACACTTGGCACAAACACCTTGGTATCTCATGCTACTATTTACTACTTTGTGTGGAAATAATATGTTTGTATGGAGAGTTCACCTTTTCTTCTGTGAGTAGAAATGTTATTTATTCAATTGAATAAGCAGCATTTGTATGCAGCCTTAATCATGAACATTTTGGAGGCTGGCATCAAGCACTAAGTACAATCCTGTCAAATAGCTGGCAGTGGATTAACTTTGACACCTAGAAACATGCCAAATTCTGACAGAATAAGAACTTGTTGTATACCCAATGTCAATCATTCACTGAGTGCCACTCCAAATGCTTATCCTGTTAGTGGTGACATCAGTATGCATTGCCATTCAAAATGCTGCTGCCCTTTGAATATAGAAATGAAAGCAAGGGACAGAACCACCCCAAAGTGGTTGGGGTGGTTTTGTCATTTTAGCAACTATGTATCCTTACTTGAGAACTGGTGACCACCTCCAATGTAGAGGTGCTGCTTTATTAATCGTCCAGCCAATTTACACAGTTGTATGGTTAATCCATTACTCTAGTCAGGCTCACTTGCAAGTGTCCAAAGTGATTTCCATCATGTACTAAAACTTCATAGAGCTATTTAGGTCTAATTCTAGTTGCATCTCAAGTTGTAAAAGTCTACTCACATTAGTAGCACCTAATAATATATGACAAGGGCTGTACATACTGTTTTTTATACTAGCCTGGTTGTGAAAGTAAGTGAGAGAAAAAAAGTTCAACCTGAGGGGTTTCAAAACTGCAACCAGCAGATATTTAGACTTCCATTTATTTGATCTCCTCTTGTCTTCATAATCCTGCATTTCTGCCTGCACACTAACCTAATCCAAGAAGAGCTTTCCATTTTCCTTTTCCTTTTTCACTCTCTTCTTCCATAATCCTTCAGAGTGAGCATGACCTTGTGAAGTAGAAGCAGCTGAAAAGGAAACTGAACACTTCTCCTATTTCCTGAGCAAGTGTTCTATTAAACTGTTCAAAAGTGGAGCAGCTCTTCAGCAATAGTGATGGGTTAAAAAGTGGCCAATGTTTAGTTAAGTCCTTGCCCTTGGGAAAGGACTCCACTAACCAGAAGATGCTTGTCTAGAAATCACTAATAAACAAGACCAAAGCAAGTCCTTAAGCTTTTAAAAGCATAATCATTTAATTAGGATATTTGCCTTTCCCTTCATCTTGCAAAGTTACTCACAACTGAAAAAAGAAATGGGGGTGGGGTGGTGGTGTTGGTGTTCCTAAGGCTTAACTATAACTGGAAATATACATTTCCAACACGTATTTAAATCTAGCCATGGATAACAGCTTAGTCAGCATGTAGAAGCCGTAAGTAGCTCTTTGGAGACATGTCTCTTGTGACAGAAGACTGGGTGTATGAGCCCCTGAACAACCCGTCTTGGAGCATGCAACTCCTTTGTGTCTTTGAGATACAGAAATTAGACATTCATTTTAGAGAGCTTACTTGTAGAACCAGAACTTCAAATAATCTTGTGATACAATCTATCACAAATTATACTGTACTTGTAGTACTGGTTAGCTGTGACAGTCCAGTCAGCAGTAAGTTTCAAGTTGTATACTTAAGTAAAGCACACACCAGAACTTCCATTCAATATACAAGCTCAAGGAGAAACAGAATTCTTATCCCTCTACCTTGCCAGCATGTCTAAACTCCAAGGCATTTGCAGAACCATCTTGAAAGTCATCTGAAAAAATAGTAATGCCTTAATCTGTGCTACGTAAGGGATATGAACATTCACTGAGACTGGCCAGATGTGTTCTCATGGAAACTAGATACTAGATCAACAAATGCTCCTTGACATTATCAGATGCAGCTGCTATAATTCCTTCCATAAATTTAGTAACTGCCTTTCCAAAGCATGATTTGCTCTATTTTACCTTTTAGGAGGTTATTCTATTAAAAAAACCTTCAGCTGAGGAAGGTCTGATAAGCCTGAGGCCAGTTCTTCACAAAGGAAGGACAAAAGTATCAAGTTGTATTACGTTGTGCTGTGCAAATATTGTAGCTTGTTTAGAGTTATCCCAGGTATTGCATCAAGGACAAAACTGCTGAAAGTTTAAGCACCAGTCAACTTGGTAGTTTCATAAATGCAACACTATTTTAAATTGTTTTTTTATTTGCCCTTGATGATATACAGAGTTGATCAGTTGTTTACAAATCCTGTTATTACACATCGAAATCTCTGAGCTTCCAATCAGAGTCTGATAATTCCAATGAAGAAAAAGCACAGAAAATGTTAGATGTTGCACTACCAAAGTAATTCTAAGGAGCTGAGCTTAGTGCATGCAATCTAGCATCAATGACTCAAAGAGGTGTCTTTCTGCCACTGTCATGTGGAGGTCAGTGTTTGCACTCTAGTAAATAGCTGCAATAAAGCCTGAAGTATCACTGACTTGCTTAAAATTCAGGCAACGTGGAACAAGTGCAACTGTCAGCAATAGGAGGCCTTGAATAGCTGTAAAGGTTAAATATCAATTTGTTTAAAAAAAGAAGTCAAACTCTATGTTCTACCATGAGCTGTAAATCTGATGGCATTCAACCCATTAACACTCCTGTCAGATGGTTAAATTCAAAGCGTTTGACATCCCTAAAAAATAGAACATACTTATTATTAAATATAGATTACTTTGTCAAGGTTTCTTTTTTTAAAATAGGTTCTTAATTCCATACACAGAAGCTTAGAAAAAACAAATGTTTATGAATCCAAATGCAACATCTGAGGCCAGTTCCAAAGGCAGTGAAGATTTCAATTGATTTCCATAAGTTTTGGAACAGGTTCTTAGGATTGCTTCAAGACATTTCTGACTGACCTTGCTTTACATGGCAAATCATCAATTTGATGTTTCCCCTGGAGAAACAGAATATGTTGTTTCCTTAGTAATGAATGTTCTCTTTTAATCTGAATGGCATGTGAAATTTTTTAAGGGTGCTAAATTTACTTAAATTTATGTCTAATATTTACTTTGTTTTCAATAAAATTAATAAGTGATGAACTTTGAGCATAGAAAAACTTTTTATAAAAGTACTTATAGAAGGTATAGAATAACTTTAAATCTTACAGGTTTAAATGTGATTCCAGTTAACCATAATTAAAATAACAACATCTACAACAATAACAGCCAATACGCTGAGACTTTCTCTAATAATACAAGACTGGAAAGTGCCTTTTTCCAATATTCAAATCAGTGATTGCAGCACATTAGTTTTCTGAATTTTTGTAAGAATGTGATGTAATTTAACCCGTGAAAAGCATGAGATATTTCTGACATCTGTTGGGTAGAATACAGCATTTCCTTGGTTGTTTAATATTCCTTTGTGATTTTTGAGTGTTTTGGGGTTTGGTTTATTTTTTTTTTTTTTCCCTTAATATTTTTGATATTGTAAAAGCATCCTAACATTTCTCGTCGGTATGAGCATTTATTGATTTTTCTGACTTTGAAATCTGAACAGAAGTTGAATGCTTTCTCGGACAGATTGTTTATTTCTGATATGATTCCTGCTTTGCTTATGGATTATCTCAAGCCTTTTTCATTATAAATTAGTCTTCCCCTGTTACTTGGCAGTATTAAACTACAATACAGGCTGCTACAGCAGAAGTCTTTGTTGTACAGCTTCTTTGAACACCTTGGATATATGAGCATGTAAGTCCATAGTTTAGATTAAATCTGAGGTACACATGCATGCAAAGCCTTTGTTTTGTAAGTATATGGATTAGACATTTCTAAGCATTTATTAATGAATGGGTGAAGCATTAATATCTGAGCTTATCCTGCCTGGACTTCTGTGAGAATTGATAGAGGTGAGGCCTTTGCTGCAGAAGCTGTTTGCCATCTGTGTGTCCATCATGGCATGTCCTCTCACTTTGCTAAACAAGTTTGTCCGCTGCTGTCAGTTGGACTGTGTCCTGATTTATCCCCGTATATATTCTGGCATCAGCTCTTCTCTTTGCTCTCCTCTAGGTGGCAACAAAGGAGGGAGAAATGCAAAGTATTCCTCTGTCTTTAAAGGAGCAGAGTGATGAGCAACGAGAGAAAGAAGAGGGAAAGAAATATGGGAGAGGGAAAAAAGATCTTATTTTCTTGTCATCTCCTCTTCTACAAATAAAAATATTCCTTACCAGAGGATATTAGCTAGCCTTTTATATTAGCTTTAGTTATCTGATCCTCTTTAGGAAGAAGGATGGCGGAACAGGCTTCCAATCAGATCCACCAGTGGGATGGAGCTCCTTTCATTTATACTGCCTGATACCTGGCCAACCTTGCCAGGCTGGAGAAATAGTTGTGAGAGCAGAACTGAGCTGTCAGGAAACACTGTGGAAAGGTGAAGTATCTGCATAGCTTTCATGGATATACACCTTCTGACACTGTAAATATACAATCTTGATATAAAAGCCTCCTTTTAAAAACACCATTGTGAACAAACTCTGGTATCTTGCAAGAAAGTACTGATACATAATGTTAAATCTTACTTATCTCTTTTTCCTTTTAAAATAATAACTTCTACTGTTCCAAAGAAAAGGGAAGGTTTTACAATGGCACCATACATATTAGAGCTATTTCTGTAGATTTTGCTGTGTCATATGAGCAGACAACTTTACACATAGCAGTAGCAATTATCAATAATTACAGTTCACAGTCACAGTGCTATTGTTAAGATTCTACCAGTGCTCTCATAATACCATCAAATGTTATTTTTCTGAAAAGGTGGTTGGCTTTCTGACAGGAACTAAAAAATGAAAATAATTCTGCAAAGATCTAGAATTGGAAAGTTCTAAGTCCTAACCTGTAAGAAGGTAAAACTTCATGGTTAATAAAAAAGGGCTCAGATAGGTACTAACTACAGACCCTCCTTCTTGAGGGTGTGTTTGTGATATATTTAATTTCCAGAATTTCTAGAATTTTTCTGGTTACGTTATATTAGAGATTGGTCTTGAATATACAGAATACATACTTGAGAACTATGTTATTTTGGAGTAAAAAGAACATTCGATAATGATTATATTGACAAGCCCTTTGTAGCATACTTTATTGTATTTTTTTTTCGTTATTGGACCACATTCTTCACTTTTATTGAATTCATCTATTAGGATTCTCTGCTCCCTTTCTGATACATTTAGTTTGCTGCTCTGAGGTTCAAATGATCAGAGAGACTTCTAGGTGATGCATCCTCTGTACAACTTTACCAGCTAGATCCAGCAGAGGTGCAAGAAACATGAATCTTAAACTGTGTTGAGGAGGTACAACATCTCACCTCTCATATATTTCATTAAGATGCAGCACTGTCTATAAAGGATTTGTTTATCCTTCAGGGCAGGATCTGACTTAACTGTACTAGAGCAACTGGACAATACAAAAGATTGGATAGGAAGTCAGACTGTTACTCTCTGTCTTCCTAACACTAAAAGCTACTGTTTTCATCTTTATGAAGTTATGAAGTTAAAACTACAGGTTTTGATGTCCAAGCATTACAGAAGGGTTATACTGTTCCTTTATGAGTATATAAGGTAATTCATGCCTTTGATGATCCCAAAGGATAATAACTCATTGAAGCAGAATCTTTTTAAATGCGTAAAGAAATGGACTCAAGTTTCTCCAGAAGAAGACTTTTATTGCACAGAAGTATCAAAGCAAAAAAGAAAAAAAAAAATCATGCTTCTGTGATATGTTTTCAGCCTAGAAAAGAAAGGAAATTATGCACAATCCTTGGTAATATGCAGTTTCCAAACCTCTGTGCTTAAAGAGCATGTCCTTGGGCAGTTATTTTACACCCTGTGAAATCTCTGCAGAATGTATTTGTATACTTATCCATGACAGGCATCCTAATAGATTTGTGTGTCTGCATTTATAAATTTAACTGTAGGCTAACAGGATAAGGTGCTGGTGTGGATCAGTCGCTCTGTTTAATACTTAGCTTCGTCTGTTATGAGTTTGACTTAGCAAACTAGGTATGTTCCAAAAAGACCACAGGAAAAGTTATAAAATTAGTGAAGATTAGAGACCATCCCAGTTAGGTAGTTTGTATGTGCTGCGGGCACATGTCTTAGTGAGGTAACAGAGTTTTGCTGCAAGGCTATGAGTCATACTGTCCAAGATGGTCATTAGGGTGGACAATGTCTTATCCACTACATACGCCGTTATAAGTAAAACTTCTGTTTATTTATTTAAATTGAGACTTATTTTGTTAGTGAGATCTGATACTGTACTTCTGATTTAGACAAGTAGTCCTTAACAAGTGTTATAGTATTGACTACATAAGCACATTCAGTTTCTCCTTCATTTGAACTTTAAAGTCATTCTTTAAAGCAGAGTAATTACATGCCCTCTTTTGAGAGCTAGCAAATATCTATTAATTCAGCAGTATGTGTGTATTGATCTTCTGATCTTAACCTATTCTGTTTATTGTTCTTTAACAGAATTCTTCCACCAACATTAGTGCTCCTGAGAAAGTAGAAGAGAGATTTATGTTACCTAAGCAATTTAGTTGCCTATATTTAAAGATTAAGACTTCATATAAAGATATGACGTAATTGTAATAAAAATTGCACTGTGATGTGTCTGTGGGTTTTATCATAGGATAGTACAAGTTTACTTGCCTAAACATTTCTTTCTCTTTAAGAAAGACTAACTACAGATACAGTATAATCTCCATATATATAGTGAATGCAACAGAAAGATAGAAAATGTTCTTGAAACATTTAGATTTATGAACATATTTAGGTGGAATTACCATGCACTGGAGTAGAAGCAGTTTCTATGCATTTTCCCCAGCATATACTAAAACAATCTCTGTAATTTAGGAAAGTGGATATGAATTATTCTGTGCTTTGGGATGTATTTTATGACAGGCGATTGGCAGGTCTAGTTCTGCCCAAAGTCTGCAAGCAAGCTGAAATACTCATTGTAACAGATCTGTGGACCATATCACTTGAATGACAGGCAGAGAGATATTTTCTAACCACAATACTTTACTATTTCAAGGAAGACCCGTGGAGGCAGAATGCAGAGCTTTTGTGGAAGTGCAAAGAAGATGTGAATGCAAGGCTTCTTTATGAAAAACAAACAAACATGCGACAAATAACTAACATCCTGGTCATTATGTTCTCTGAGAGTTATTTCCCTTTCAGGCTGTTATCACTGTCATTTATAACATCTGAAATATACATAGAACACTCTTTTGCTTTCCAAACAATCCAGAAAATACCTATCAGTTCTTGGCAATAATATCAACTGTGTTGTCTAACTCTTTACATCTTTCTTTATGTTCTTTTTTTTTTTTTAAATATGTTGATATTTTCATATTCTGTTAATATTCTTTCTTAATAATATACAGCTTTCTCTTTAAGGAAACATCCTTAATTCCCAGGAGCAATTGCAACCAGAGAGTGAGAGGAACAATTCTGCAGACACCAAGGCCACTGAAGAAGGCGGGGAACAAGGTGCTCTATATGCTGGACCAGAGATTCCCCTGCAGCCCATGGAAGATCCCATGCCAGAGTACATGGATGCCCAGAGGAAGCGGTGATCCTCTGGGAAGTCCAGTCTGGACCAGGCTCCTGTCATGGCCTGTGGACTCATGGAGAGAGGAGCCCATGCTGAAGCAGGTATGCTAGCAGGACTTGTGACCCTGTGGTGACATACACTGGAGCAGTCTGGTCCTGAAGGTCTGCATCCTGTAGAAGGGACTCACACTGGAGCAGTTTGTGAGCAACTGCCCTCCATGGGAAGGGCTCACATTAGAGAAGTTCATGGAGGGCTGTCTTTCCTCTTTGCCAATAGAGAAAGAGAGGAAGTAGAGAAATCAGGAGTGAAGTTCAGCCCACAAAGAGGGAGAGTTGTTTTAAGATTTGTCTTTATTTCTCATGACTCAACCCTGATTTGATGGGTACCACATGAAATTTTTACTGAGTCTGTTTTGCCTGTGATGGTAATGGTTGAGTGATCTCTCCCTGTCCTCAACTTGACCCAGGAGCCTTTCACTTTTTGTTATATTTTCTCTCCCCTGTACAGCTGAGGATAGGAGTGATAGAGCATCTTTGGCTGGCACCCGGCATCCAGACGGGGCCAACCCACCACATTCCTACAGTGAGTTTAATTGTAAAAATAAAAAATGTTTATTTTCTTCTGTTTCTTTAATAAGAAACTGAAGAAAAATTTCAAAACTAGTTCTAATTTTACTTCTTGGTCAAGGCAACAAAATAACCTTTGAGTTTTAGTTTGCACAAATTGCACAAAACATTGATGGCAGTCATGGTACTTTCTAACAGTGAAGAAACTGAGAGCTGTCAACATCGACTCTTGTCTTGATGGAACATTTCTTTTTTATATAAGAGATATCTGATATGCAAGTACTTCTAATATTATTGAAATAATAGTTTATTTCTATGTTTAATATAATATAATCTTATATAATAGGGCCTTTGTCAGTAATTTATTTAGGAATAAATATAAATTTATTTCTTTATATATAAACATAAGTTAAGTATACTTAAGGTATATGTGATGATGGATATAAAAATGTATATCAAAATGTCATGTTTGAATCCAACTTTGTTACAGCATATGTTACATGGGTTCTCAGACGTGCAATTGTGTAACAATTTCTATAGGGAAGGTAATGCAGTTTTTCATTAAATGGAGCAAAGTAGAAAATAACGTTTTCAGTTTGGCAAGGTAAAAAAAAAGGAAAATTGCAATGTGTATCTGTTTAGTTACTTTCAGCAAAAAAATTAAATAAAATAAAATTTAAAATTCCTCTCTTTGCTGTCATTTCCTAGTTCTGTATNTGCTGTTGAGATTTTCCATTTTGAAAAAATGAAAAAAAGAATTGAAGGAAGGAGAGGAGAGGAGAGGAGAGGAGAGGAGAGAGGAGTTAGATGCCTGATGCTCTGTCCAGGTCAGTGAGTCTAAAGACGTGACATGAAATCTGTACTCTATTGCATTCTATAGGAATTTTGTCTTTGACGTCAATGAAACCCGAATTTAATCTGTGATATATTTATTTCTCTGACTTTGTCAGAGTCAGACATTTCATCTGTTTCTCTGACATCTTTGCAATCTTTCATCAAAGTCAAATACTAACTTTATTTTAAACACAGTGAAACTCTTCTGAAGTTCAGGGGAGTTTTTCCCTTACAAAACTTCAATCTTAGGCTGATGTTCAGCAAAGGAGATTAGTGGTTATTTAATTAAAGTTTAGTCAAATTGTTATATAAGTATTTATCATTCTTAAATGCAAATGTGTGCTAAATTGTACATTGTTCAGATCCTTTGCTGTATTAGGTCTGCAAATAATACAAGTGAGAATCTTGAATCAGAATATTTGATGGGGCTTTTTTTACTGTTTTGGTGTCACTGTAACAAAAAGTTTCACAGACTATGAATTGAAAACATTAGAGGAATACATCCACTGAGCATGTTAGCAAAAGGAAGGCTATCAAAAAGGGACTTAGTGAGCCAGTGTATGTTTTAGGAATCTAAAGCCAGATTTTCAAGATTTCCAGGAGGACAGCTGGAAGAGGACAGTTGGGTGAGGGGAGGAAGAGGAAATGGGGAAGACAATTTCTGGGAGAAGGCTTTGTTCTTTCTTTTTCCCTTCCTTACACTAAACTTGTATCCAAGGCTCTACTCTACTAATCCAGTTTCCACATTTTTTTTTTTTGTTGTTGTTGTTTTTGTTTTTTCTTTAAAAAGTCCTTCTTCCTGCTTCTGGAAGAGGAAACAGAAGTCTCATGGTAAGCGCCAGCTAAGGAGAGAACCAGTCAAAAGATTCTTGGTAACTATTAATGCTGTTGTGAGGGGCGAGGGGACAACAAGGAATGTCATTTTACAGAGCACACAGCTGAGTCTGTGGCTACAGCAAAAAAAGATGGTCAAATAAGAGGAAAGAGCCCTTCATGTAAAGACTAATCACCATCTCATCTGAGATTAACGAAGGAAGAAGTCAATTGCATTAAGTAGCTGCATCTTTGTTTATGCTTTTGAACCAAGCCCAAGGAAACTTTTCTGAGTCACAGCTCTAGCTGAGATTTATTTTCTTGTCTGTATGGAAGAGCCTAGGAAAAAGAATGGTCGGTCCTATGCCCTCTGGTTTAGCCAGAGCCAGCAACAGAGCACTACAGAGGTGCTCACTTGCTTCCCTCCCCAGGGGTTAAAAGGAGAGGGGAATTAGATGGGACAGCAAAGGGTAGGAGAAATAACAGTAAGAGGATTTATAGAAAAATATGCAAAACTGGTGTTACTTACACGATGTAGTTTCCCACTGAACTTCACAACTCAGACCGTACACCTCAGAGCTGTCCTGAAGCTCCAGGTGACTTGTCCTGGAGCTGTGCATTCCTCCACCACAAGCCCTGCTCTGTGTTAAGGATGATGTCCTTGGTATGGAATACCCCTTGGTTAGGTTGGGTCACCTGTCTTGGCTGTGTCCCCTTCTTCTTCCTGAGTGTCCCTGCCTTCATGTTACCAGGGCAACCTGAGAAGTTGAGAAGTCCTTCACTGCTTGGCAATAATTAAAACTATCAATGTGTTATCAGCACTGGTCTCATCCTAACTCCCAAACATAGCACCACACCTACTAGAAAGAAGGTTAACTCTCTCCTAGATGAACCCAGGAGAACCAGTTTCATTTTTGTCCTTTGCTGTGTTTTTTTCCCCCTTAATTTCTCCCTTCTTATTTTTGTGTCTAATATTTTTAAAATTCATTTAATCAATCAGTAGGCAAAAATATTAAAAAAAATAGTTGTCAGCCAATAAAAAGAAAACATATCAGCTAGTACAGAAATGTAGTAGGGGAGCTCTGTAAGAGAAGATTTCTCAATATTATGAGAAAGGTTTATATATTTTTTGTTCTGAAGGTATATCCACAAATAAACATAGTAAAATACCAGTAATTTTGTAGATTTTTATGTACATTTTTTGTCCAAGCTGTAGCTTTAGTAGTCTTGAGAAATTTAGAATGTCAGCAATTCTCTCAACCTTTTCAATTTAATGAATAAAAGTTAAAATTTATAATTACTTATGTATGAATGCAATTAGAGGAATTACATTAATAATATATGAGAGTCATTTTTTTATGAATATAGTCCTGAAGTGATAATTAGGGGAAGTACAAAAATGCTATAATAATTTTAATACTGCAATTATTTAGCCATTCTAAAGCATACACACTCTTTGAAAATGGTTCATCTTATGAACAAAAGTTAGTGTGTAAGAGTGAAACTGAATTGAAAGGATTATGTTTAAACTTAGGGATGGAAAAGTCCATGGATGCTGAAATAGTTGCTATTTGAACACAGAATCTTGGGCTAATACAGTCTGTGAGTAACTTTCTGGGTGGCATTTGGTTAAACTGGAAGCAGATTTTAGGTGAGGTAACTCTGGGCTTTGTCCAGTTAAGTTTTAAATATCTTCAGCAATGGAGATTCAACAGCCCTTCTAGGTAATCTGTTTCAAAGTTTGACTGCACTCACTATGGCTTTTTTTACCTAATACCCAGTCAAGATATTCCCTTTTGAGAACTGTCATGTCCTTAAGCATAACAAACTGCTGTATGTGCAGAAGAACTGCTGATCTCTCATTTGTAAACATACACAAATCAACACAATTTGATCCTTTAGACTGTGGCTGCAGTACCTGCAGTACTTGTTGTAAGGGCTGGAGTGGCTGCAGTACCTGTTGTAGGGGCTGGAGAGGCTGCAATACCTGCCACTGGGGTTTGAGTGGTTGCAGTAAACACCACACAAGTT
This sequence comes from Heliornis fulica, assembly GCA_013399135.1. Taxonomy (NCBI): domain Eukaryota; kingdom Metazoa; phylum Chordata; class Aves; order Gruiformes; family Heliornithidae; genus Heliornis; species Heliornis fulica. The sequence goes on from VXBZ01009233.1 coordinate 106,635, forward strand.
GATCTCTTGGTATTCTTAAAACCTGAACCGCATCCAGAAGACCTAGTAATAGAAACTTAGTGGTTTGAATATCCCAAGGATACTCAAAATTCTTGAAAGCTGTTTTAACTAGCCTGAAGGAGAAAGGGAAGGTGACAGTATTCTCTGAAATGACTTCTTTGCAGAAAAAATGTAGGGAGTGTAATCCCTAATACATCCCAGGACACAGCGCCCGATGAATGGAAGACACTAACATGAATACACTAACCAAATAATGCTGTATACGCTAACCAAAACATTTTCATGGCACATAATGCTATCTGATCATAAGCAGGTAGCAGCATAAGGAATGTTCTCATCCAGCTCCCAGAAAAGACATACAGCACTCTAGTGAGTGCATAAGAGCCATAAGAACTTATATAACACAACCATGTGAAAAAAATAATACCACATTGTGTTGCACAACTACTAAACTAATATCACGTACACTTGCAAATAATTTAACATGCTCTGATCAGACCTGTTGTTATCTCAACACTGCAATGTTTCGCTGTTAATCAAGAGTCATAAAAATAATAATTGTATTTACTGATAGGCTGTTAAATGCATTTTCAAATACCATCATCTTGACAAAGCATTGTAATAGAAGTCAGAAGTCAGATAGGTGTGCTCGTACTTGTATTTTGAATAAGAATATTAGATATGCAAGCAAAGAAGGTACTAGCAATTGCATGCAAGAAATTATTACATGAAAACCTATATAGGAATTGGTTATCTTATATCCATTAATTGTGTACTGAAAATTTGATGCCTTTGGCATTTTAAAGATCCAAATCTTAATTTTTATATCTTAGACATTGTCAACCAAGTACAATAGAACTATATTATGAATAGTATATTTTATCTGTTATGAGGCACAGCAGTCACAGTACCTAATTCTGCTCACAGTACAACTGTGCTACCCCACTGACCTCAACTTATTTGTATCATTTTCAGCAAATGCAAGCTTTGGCCTGTACTTTACGCACATGAGCCAAAATATTTTCTGAGACAGGTATAATAGAAATTATGATTTTTTTTCCCATGCAGGTATGAGTAAAGTGGGTTTTATTTCCTTTAATATTCAACCATTAGCCATCAGTGATCCTTGCATGTGGGAAATCCTTTGTCACTGCTAAAATGAATGTTTAAGTAGAGAATATCAGTGTCAATAAATGGGCAAAGACCAAAAGCTATGGATAATTTTATAGAAAAAGCTGGTTTGATAGTGTTATTGAAATATGTAAGATGTTTCAAGCTCTCATTAGATCTTGAACTATAAATTCTTTATATGTTTCATCTCTGGTAAAACCTCTACCGAAAATGGGTAGCTGTAAAATATTCTACAATATACTTTTATTTTCATGTGACTTTCTATGCATGTGTGTATCTTTGTGTTCTCTTTAATAGAAGAATTGCATAATATTACTGAAATCATGAGGAATTTGAGGTCTATATGAATACAGAGCCATAAGAGATGGCTTCATTAAAGGTCTGAATTAAGCACACCACCTTCCTGAGTAAAACACCATCTAAATCTTTTGAAATTGTTCACTGGTATCATCTGAGTACTAAACAAAATTAAAACAATAATTATCATAATACTAAATGTGCTGTTACAAAAAGCTGTTTTGGAAACCCACAAACGGTGGGGATATATGTTCTCTGAGGAGGTACAGATGGTACTGAGAAAGAAAAATTAATTTGAAACTGCTTATATTTTTTTCTTGTACACTTATAATATCTTTAAAAGCATTTCTGCTTTGCCAGATGGAAGGGGATCATATTTAACAGATGTGCAGAACTGATAGAAGATTTTCAGCACTCAGTTGCAGTAGTGAGAAATTTTATTAATGTTCATTAAGTGTTTTGAGATCCAAAGATGAAAGATACTAAAGAACTGCAAGGTATTAACGTCACACTCAATGGTGAACAAACAGAAATGAGGGATTTATGAACCCGTGTAAGGTAATTTTTCTAAGCTAGATTGCGCTGTGTTGAATCTATTGCATTGAAGTTTATATTCAAAATTATTCTGATACCTCCACAGAGGTTTTTATCCAAAATAATGATCTTCAAACATGACTTTAACAGAAGATACAAGAAACCCAAGCATCTGTTTTGTTTATTATTTTGTGTTATCTTTCTCATTGCTGTACTGAGAGGCAGTATTAAAATACCTCAGTACATTTTATTTCTTTGCAGTGCAGACTTTCCAGATTGTTTCTTAAAAAACTAAAGGGTTAAAACTTTTGCATATAAAGAAACTATTAGGAAGCATAAAAGAGCCAGGAATTTATTTTTTTAAAAATAATTTATATTTTGGAAGATAGAAGTTGGAAAATATGAATATATACCAGGAGCAGTGGCACTAGTTTTAATAGTCATAATCTCTCTTTTTTCTCACTAGTTAAATATTTCCATGAATACTTAGCATTTGTACATAATTTAAATAAAGATCATGGCAGACTACAGCTTCTAAAGTCTGTTATGATGTTCTTGGGAATCTATTAATAATAATGAAATATAGACTAACTTGTTTCTTCATTTGATACCAAAGAAATTCATAAGTACAAAACGAAGCCCAAGCTCTGGTGCTATTATATAGAACCAAGCAGGCCAGGTAGTGCATTGTGCATCTGTGATTAAACCTTTACACACAGCACAAGAGACGCTCTCTGAGTTTTAAAAAATATATAACACAGTATTTTCCATAAATTTAATCCTATGAAAGCTTTAACCTGGCATTGCTAAGTGTGAAAAGCTGCTCTTCATAATAATCTTGTTAGCTTTATGGTTATTTATTCATTCATTAATCTATTAACTTTTAAAAATCGGGGAAAAATATATTTTTAAAATATATATTTTGTTTCTTTGTTTACATGTACATACATCGCCAGAAAAGTTCACAGAATCACAGAGTGTTTGGCATTGGAAGGGGCCTTTGAGAGGTCATCTAGTCCAATCCCCTTGCTCTAGCAGTGTCACCCACAGCATGCTGCCCAAGGACAGTGTCCAGATAGCTTTTGAATAACTGTTGAGGAATTGGGAGGGTTGTTTTGCTAGCTTTATTTCTAGCCTGTAATTAAATTTAAAAAAAAAAAAGAAAAAATCATAGATCAGAATTTGTCAGTGTCAAAGTGATGAAATTTCTCCTAATTTTAGATTCATGTGATTTAATAAATGAACAGTTCTGATCAAGTTAATGAAACACTATTGTTTTTTTCAATGTAACAGCCTATATTGTCATGTTTTTGTGGGTGAAAAACTTCATTTATTGTTGACTTCATTCTACTAACTAATTCATAATTCTTGGGCTGCTATAAGTAATTTAAAAATTTGCCAGCCAAGGACAATTAATATGATGATATATTTTCTTCATTTAACTTCTTAAGTAATTGGAATTGGCTAATGAAAATTTGACATAAAAAGGTAATTTATAAACAGACCTTAAATGACAATCAAATTATGGTTTAGGAAAAAAGTTTGCAAAACATTCATTAAAAAATTTATTCTCATTATTTGGAAACTACAAAAAAATCATTATTTAAACTCTGATGTCTTTGGAAAGTTGGCTGAAGTTCCTTTCCTACAGTAGTGTAGAATTTTGTTAACTGTCATTTTCATTTATGGAACATTATATGCTCACTTTTATAGGCTAAAATATGTCCATTTTGCCAGTCAACAGATGAATAATCTTAGTTGGGACCATTTTGTTGACTAAAGAACTAAATGTTGTTCAAAATTTTAAATGGAGAGATCAGGGTTTTTGTTGAAATTCTGTTATTTTTCTGAGAACTGAAAGGAAAAAGGTAAAAGATTGCAGGAGGCAAAGTCTGACCCTGTTAAGTGAGTTAAAGACAAACGGAGTTTATATTTTATGAGTGGTTTTTGGATCAGCCTGATAGATCCAATTAATTTATCTTCAGACTGGTCTTAGAACAGCACAGCAGAAAGAACAGAAAAGAACAGAACAGAAAAGAATTCTAATTATCTTCAGAGTCAATGAACAGAAACAGCCCTTCCCCACCCCTTGAAATAATGTATTATGTCCTAAAACGAAATCTAAGGACTAGGAGAGGCAAGATGAAACATTCTCTGGATGTGCGTGTCAGTTGTCATTGTAAACACAGCAGGAATTCTCAATATTAGGAAGTGAAAATAGAAGCCTAAGACAAAGCAATAACAGCAAACCTCATATAACATTAATTTTATCAAAGTATATTTATGATATTATTTCTGTAGTATTAAGAAAATGTAAACTCCTACCAATTATTTGTATCTGTTGAAATCAGATGGCTTCACCAGGGATTAATTCAAAAAGACACATAAATATGTGGTTTGTTTTAAACCCACAGAAACTGTAATGAACCAAAATGTTTGCTCAAGTCATTAAAGAGTCCAAGCAATGGGGCCCTTGATCATCATGCAATCAGCAAGCTTATTCTGTTTAATATGGTGTTACTTTGTTTCATTCCTCCACTGAGGAGGAATTTTTTCTGCTTTATTTTTTCCACTGAGGAACTAGAACTTTTATGAACTTGTTGTGCTTGATGTCTTACAGTATCTTGAGAAATCAAGTACAGAGTTTTTCATTCCATGTCCTGAATATATATATACACACATATATGTAAGTTTATGCAGAGCAGAGCATGAAGTTTTATATCCATTAGACAAATTCAGAGAATATCAACTGCATAACCTTTTCCTCTATGTGGGTGACATGAGTATTAAAATATTACATCACAAAAATTGGTAGGCTTCATGGATTAAAGGATTTCCAATTCTTTCTTTGCACCCTGAATAAGTACTGAATTGCGAAGAATTATTTCTGAGGAAAGCTGTCAAAACGTTTAAATGGAAATATTTCAGTCCACGTGTATATGGTTCAAAAAAAGGCCAAGCATCTGCTCAAAGGAACCCCGAGACAGTAAGTCATAAATTAGTCTTTTAAATCAAATGGTTAATAAAAAACCCTAGGCAACCAAAACCAAATAAAAGAAAAAAAAACCAAACAAAACAACCCAACACATGCAATATCTTGTATTTGATATTGCATTATTGCATAATATCTCTTGGGCAGAGTATTCAGTCTTCAATTTTAACTATTCTACTGTGCTGAAAGTACTATTGAAGAAATAGAAAAACATACATCCTCATACTAAGAAAACCCTAGGCTGATTTACTTGAATATTTAAGAGCTTATGGTTTTGATCTATGTAGTAGAGAAAGTGTTTGTGTGAGAGCGATTTTCCCACTGGATCCTTTCAGAGGTAAATACAGACACAGTACAGTAAAGCAAAACAACAACAAAAACAAATTTTCATGCATAACATCCTGAACCTATTGCTTGTGTTGGGAATCACATCTTCTGGTCCTGACAATAGGAGGTGGAACCTGAGATGTTTGAAAACATCAAGGCAGAGGGAGGGTAGTAGGGAAAATATAAACCATGAACTACCTAGTTATACTATATATAAACACAATAAACATAGCCGACTATCACTGACAGTGATTGTCAGTATAGCTGTCAGAAAAGTAATGCAACTATACCAAAGATTAGTAAGAGTAGGTAGCAACATGGTTGTGATGGTGCATCTTAACAGAAATCCTAGAAAATTAGTGAGTTTGTCCAATATATTGGACATCTGTGGAACATTCTATATGAAGACTACTTCTAAGAACTTTTTAAAGCTACACATATTTTAGCTGATTTTTTTCTCCCCCTTTTCTTTCTGTTTTGGTCATCTAAATTATTTCAATGACATGGTATTTTCCACAGTTGATATGATCATTTACTGAAGAATTCTTTTCCTCTGAGACATAACTCCCTTCCAATAACAACATGTTCTATTCTTTCAATATATTTGTATTTGCTATTGTTGAAAATGGTAGGTGGAAATAATTATTTTATTTGCAAATGTTTCTGTTTGGTTTTCCATTACTATATTCATCCTTCATTTCTGCTTGTTTACCAACATGGTGAACTGAGAGTTGACTTCATATCAGTGAATGCTGGCTGAAAGTTAATCTTAAATGTAAGTTTCCTGTACTTATGTCAGTAAACTGATAAGTACTTGTATTAGTAAGCCAAAGAAGGTTTGTAAGTCCAGCAGGTGACTTACCTCACCCGTCTTGAGAATTTTCTGAGGTTGCAATGATCTTTCTAAAAGGTGCACTTTTTTTTTTTTTGTTTGTTTTGGTGTTTGGTTTTTTGTTTTGTTTTGGGATTTTTTGTGTGTGTCTAATAACTCTAGACAGAAAATGTGGTGATGGATTTTTCTATGTATAATTTAGGGAAAGTAAATACTATGTATATTTATGCAAATATAAAGATATCCAAAGGCTTATACAGTATGCAAACACAAGAAATTAAAGATATTGAGAGAAGACAACTAAAAAAAGACATAAGCTATCATAATATGTTTTCCCAGGAATAATTATTTTATATTCTTGTACATCTCTAAGTTATAAATCCAAAACCTGGGGGGGGGGNTATACTTAAAGAACATTTCTTGTTTGCTGTAACAGGAAAGAAAAAAAAGAAAAAAAGAAAAAAGAAAAAAATTAGAAGGGAAAAGAGAAAAGAGATAAACAAGGAAACAGAAATGAGAAGATAAAATAAAGAGAAGAAAAGAAAACTAATAGCTTCTGTATGAAAAACTTCCAGCAAAAAATGTTTAAATCTGAACTTGTAAGAAAGATGAGATTCTTATTTTCAAAGACTTCTCTTTGATTCTTTGCTAAAAACCTGTTCCCGTACTCCCATATTAGTTTCATATTTGCAGTAGGCTCATTATCAGGAAGCAATCACATCATTTATCAGTGGCTACCGCACCATGAGGAATTGTTTGGTGTGAAAACTTTTTGTCTCTGTTACCCTCATGTTTTCTGTGGTTTGTGCACAATACATAAAAATGTAATTACAGTTCAACACGAGATACAAAATATGATGTTATATATACCTCTGTCTCTTTAGTGTCTTTTCTGAGGAGCTTCTGGGGACCCAATTATTAAAAAAAAATATGGGTTTGGTTTCAGTTATTAAACTACTGATAAATCAAAGGCATTTTGCCTATCCTGTGATGGCACTGGCACCCACTGTACCATGTTTGTCTTACTGCACTTTTATGACTATACTAAAGCAAATTCCAAAATGAGAGTTTGTAACTATCAAAACAGGAATGTAATGACAATGCAGACAAAGGAATTCTGCTTTTAATTGCTTTGTTTTCCTTGGATGATGCTGAAGTTGACTTTGCCTCATTTTTTTTTTTTTCTATTGGTTTTGGTAGAACTATTTATTTATTTCATATGTGATATATTTGCAAAATAATAGCAGTAAGAACAACCTTTGAAATGCTTACTGAGAGACAAAATAAGTTATATTTATAATCTTATTAATTAAAAGTAATAGCAAAGATGAAGACAACCTCCTGTGACAGCTAACAAAATGTGGCATTTTGGTGAAACTTGTAATTAATAAGGAGGAAGCAAACACTCACTCCTTGAGGACAAATAAATTGAATATTTATCTGCTGTTTAGTGACTTGCCTGGTGGCAGTTAATAATTTACAGCATATGTTTAGAGTATTTTGTAAGACCAGAAATTGGGGAAGCTTTCTATTCATAGCAGGTTCTCATAGGCAGGTTACTAAAGATCCTTAATAATTAAAGGAAAGATTGATTTAGGCTACTATTCCTCTAGTGCTAGTGAAAAAAAAAGATACCTAGAAATAATCAGGTCCATAAAACCATTTATATTTCATGCACCTAGTTAAGAATGAGATTAGCATCCTATGGGTTTTTAAATATTTTTTTCCATTATAAAGGGTGCTCACTAGTTGTATTGGGTAAATACCTTTGAGTTCTTTTCCAAGTGACTATAAAGACTCACATCTGAAACAGACATTTCCCATAGAATTGAGGTGGATTGAGAGCTGGTTGAAGGGAAGAAGCCAGTGAATTGTGATGAAAGGGACAGACTCTAGATGTAGGCCTGTAACTAGTGGAGTCCCTATGACGCATCCTCTTAGACCGTAGAGCTACGTAACTCTTGCATTCTATGAACATGAAAATATCCATAATCTGAGAAGAATTCAGAAACTTTCTGTCTTATTGCTTCTCTTTAAAACAGTTCCTTAAAGTGATACGTTTCCACTGAGCTTTGATGCCTTTTGATTAAAAGCAATGTGCAACAACTAGGAAAGACCTCCTGGTTTCTAATATGTATATATGTATTTATCAAGGAGCATTCTATTTCATGGGATCCATTAATTCCTTAAGAAAATGTTTTCATATAAATTGAATTCTAATTTAACTTAATTATGAGGATGAAAATAATTCCCTGGCATATAGCAATATTTACAGAGAAATTAATTGTCCATATTCCACTACCAGTCTTGTTCATTTACATAAATGAACAGAAATGTGTTTTGGGTTGCCTGTGTAAGTATGAAAAAAATCCAAAGTGTAAGAATAACGCTGAGGTTAGAAAACCTTTATTTTTACACCTTTTTAGCACTAATTCCTTGGCAGCTTTCAATCAAGCTTTGCTTATTCTGCCTCAGATATGCCATAATTTCTTCTCATTTTTAATACTTAAAAATATTAATACCATAACAGGATATTTGAAGAATTCATTTGCTATATTTACTTACTCCTTGCTCACTGAGTGCAATGGTGGAGTGTTTTTCTGAAGTTCATCTTCTGCTTCAGTTTGTGTGGTCTGAGGCTGTGATACAAAAGGAACTATAGAAAATTTGATGGCTTGAGAATATGCCTGAAAAGCAAAACCCTGACCTGAACTACTATATAACTAATGTAGACACATCCTTAGAATGACTTTTCAGCCCCAGTAAATTATCATAGAAGCTGTCTGGATTTGATAGTCTGCTAATAACACAGAGTACTGAATGATTTTGAAGCCAAGCAGCAGCAAGACACAGATGGAAAAGGTACATAATTATTTCATTGATACCTCATTCCAAATAGAAAAGCTAATTTTGTGAAATTCATTTCTCAATAAATTAAATGCATTTACACTTTCACTTATGAGAGTATATTGGCTTTCACTGATGAAGCATATGACATAATGTGAGGTGCCCGCTGTAATAATAATGTAGATTTGGAAACAGTGCCATTCTAAAAATGAAGTAGCAGTGGCTTGAAACATCATGCCACTGAGAGAATGACCCGAGACTTCATGTTATCTTTGGATCTATGATAACAGAATTTTTTGAAGTGTGATAAAGGATTATTCAAAATGAAAACAAACCAAAACCATTTTCTGCTCTTGCTGTAAAATTCAAACCAAACTTAGCCCAGATTTCAATCTATGAAAATTTCAAGTGACTCATTTTCAACTTTAAAATTTTGAATATTAATTATTCAGAATCCATCTGTACTTGGGATGCTCCAGATCCAAACAGCTTTGGTAAAGCCAGTGTGCACACATCCTCTTATAAAGGAACTGAGCACATATAGATCATGAAAAAAAATAGACTGGTTTGTGTTTTCAATTTCTTTTTAGAGCAAGTAGAATAGCTTGAGTGTCAGGAACAAGGACTGAGAATAGTAAGCATATCTCTTCTAGATTGACGATTGGCACGCAGGTCACAAAGAGAATAAGGAAGTTGCCTGTCCTTGTTTGCAGGATAAGAGCAAATCTGAGGAGACTGACATAAGGGATATGGGTCTGCAGATGGAGAAGCAGCAAATAGTATGAGGATCCAGTGTAGAGCAATTAGTATGAGCTTAATATACAGAGAGGCTTTTTCTTTGGTTCGGTTCTCTTCCTTACTCTGTAAGTGTGGTACAGAGGACTGTCCTAGTTTTTGGCTGGGAACAGTTGATTTTAGCAGGAGTCTGGGACAGAACACAGCCAGGACAGCTGACCCAAACAAGCCAAAGGGGTATTGCATGCCATATGATGTCATGCTCAGCTTATAAAAGGGGCTGGCTGGAGAGAGTCCACTGCTCAGGGACATGCTGACCATCATGTTCAGAGCAGTCAGCAAATTACATTGTGTATCACCCATCTTGTATATTCTTTTATAAGTGCTGTTGATGTTTTCATCATCGTTTGCTGTCCTAGTAAACTGTCCTTATCCTAAACCATGAGCTTTACCTTTTTCTTCCAAGTCCCCTCCCCAACCCACCAGGGCTGGTAGGAGTGATCCAGCAGCTGCCCGGTGCTTAGCTGCTGGCTGCTGCTAAACCACAGCAAGAATCTACAAATTTTAACTTTTTAAATTTCTCCCACCACTACAAGTGCTACAAGGAGGAAAAAAACCCAAAACTTCAACTAAGTAAGCAAATATTTTATTAAATATTGAGAAATGAAGGTATGCATCAAGTTTGTATTTGTATGAGCAAAACCAAATTCAGATTATATTGCAATCTCAAATATTGCATTATCCTTCCAGGTTTCAGCCCTAAAATATTTTAACAAAAAACACTATATACATTTCCAGCAAAAGATTTTGGAATAACTTACTTCCTTTTCCATAGTCTCTGTGTATGTACTTTTTTTCTTTGAATATCTTCCTATTATGTATTCCCTATAATGTAGATCTTTAACTTCTCTTCCCTTAAATACTTTTCCTTTATTGAGTTGAGCTTTAGAATTCTCTCTTCTCTCCTCCTTTCCTACCTGTGGGTTATTTCCTCTCTATCAATGTTCTCAGTGCTCCCTGCTGAATCGGAGAGGAGACAATACAGATAAGAGGAAAGGAACCATCCACTTAGACAAAAATCCAGGCAACAAGGACCGGATAAGCAGGTGCTTCTCAGCACAAGAGGTTTCATGTAGGTGCTTGTAAGGGAGTATATAGTCCCTTGATCAACTCTCAGCAGTCTCTGGCAGATCTTTGTCCCTTTCTTCTCACCACATTCACCATGCTTTGCAAAAGGACTGCATTCCAAACATTTCAAGATTATGGAATTATTTAGAGAGCAGGTGCTGTCAGAGTAATTATAGCACTTTTTTTCTGTGGAAGGAAGTAAAAATTCCACCTTTGCCTCATTGAAATAATTTCTGTGTGCTGTTTAAAAATGATTCCATATGAACTTTTTCTTTCAGAGGCAATTCTTTGCCATAGGAAGATGTCAGCTTATCTAATAGATGGGCTGTACTAGGGATCTCATCCCACTGCATGTTAGAATTTTCCATACACTTTTATAGTTCCTTTCCAAGTATCAAACTTGTTCTCTTTGACTGAGTCTTACTGTGTTTGACATATAAGACTACATGAGGTGATTTGTGCCAAATTGCAAGTTCAGGTCCTGAATAAGCCATAAAATTTGATAAGAAATAAAGTGCAGTTCTCAGGCAGACATATAATAAACTCTTACTTCATACTTCAATGAAGTAAACATTAAAGTGATGAGAAAGTTGACTTTATTTCATTCATTTTTTTAATCTATCTATCTATCTATCTATCTATCTATCTATCTATCTCCTTTCCTTACCCATTTATCACAAAAGAGAAGTATTTTCTATTTCAGAGCATCAGAGAAAATGATTAAAGCAAATTCATTGAGTCATTAAGAACAAAAATACACACTGACCTTTGAATTTTAATTAATTTAGTACTTTTTTTTCCCATTGCTATAAAATTCATATGTGCTGCTCACCCTTAAAATGAAGTCCCTGAGCTTGGTCAAGGAAAAGCAGTGGTACTGAAAAAAAAAGCAAATAGGGCACACTGAACTACCAGGATGACAATTCCTCCTGGATTTCTGTGTGATATACACTGCTGCAGCAAAGAACCCATACAAACATACAAATTACCTCTGGGCTGCACATCCCTGGGTGACAGGCTCCTTGTGTACAATAGACACAGCTAAAGGTTCACAATATGCATTTTTCCTTGGGGAAAATACTTTCTGAAACGTTTTCATACTGGGTGAAGCACTGCAAATAGCCAAGAGAATAAAATCCTTCAATGAAAGAAGTAGCCTCAGAACGGATGAAAAACCACAAAATATTCTGTAATTATAGGAATAATTATGTTTAGATTTATCTTTGATGAAGCTAAGATTTTAAAAAACAGATTTTGTACCTCAATTTCAGAAACAGAATTTATCAGCAATTTATTTCTTTATTTTCATTGTATGAATAATTTCTTGGTTAAACACCCTTTTGTTTATCAAAGGTAGAATTATATAACATGGAGATAAATATATGACCTGGTTTTGACTGAGATAAAACCATAGCTTTCTTTTTCAGTACAGGTGTAGTGCTGTGTTTTGGATTTATTACAAGAATAACATTGATGACACACTGATGTTTTTAGTTGTTGCTTTGTAGTTGCAATGTCTACACTAAGTCAAGGACTTTTCAGTTTCCCATTTTCTGCCAGCAGGCACAAGAAGTTGGAAGAGGACAGCCAGGACAGCTAACTCACACTGGCCAAAGGGACAGTCCACACCATATAATGTCATGCTCTGAGTATTACTGGAGAAGGTAGCCAGGAGATTGCTGCTCAGAAACAGACTGTAGTTTGGTTTTTTTTTCCTGTCTGCATATAGCAAGCAATCGCATTTCTGCATTTCTATGGTTATTTTATTATTATCTTACTTTGTTATCTTATTAAAAAGTCTTTATCTCAACCCATTAAGGGTTTTTTATTATTTTTTATTTATTTATTTTTTTTATTTTCCTCTCCACCCCTTTGAAGGGGAAAAGGGTAAGTGAGCAGCCACATGATGTTTAGCTACCACCCAGGGTTAAACCGTGATAACACCTTGCTCAGTCTTCCAGATATGGTTCCTGAAGTTTGCTTACATTTTTGACACAGAGAAGTATTTTCAGAGAGCTATCTATAGTGAGTTCAACATATCTTTCCATTGTAAAAGTTAATTTAGAGACCACTAATCCATATGTAAACTTTGTGTTATCTTTCTTCACATTTGCATAACCTTGCATATGTAGATATTGGTTAACATTGTCCATTATGCCTAACTAATATATTCTGCATCTCTTCAGAGATTTAATTTTTATTGGCATGAATAAATTTTCTCAGCAGTAATCTTTATCACATCGCTGTTTATCTCTTTTTCAGATTATTTTGGAATATGATAAAGGTTTTTACGTGGATTATTGCACATACCTCTGAATCTATAGTGGAAAACTTACACTATGAAAACTGTTTATTTCTCTCTTAATATTTTAGCCACCCATTTTCATAGGAAATATAATTGCCCATATTACACAGAGTAATCAAAAAAAACCTTCTTCTGACTTTTAACTAACCTTAGCTATTGGAATATGATAAAGGTTTTTTACATAGATTGAGATATAACAAGGGCAAGTGTAGGGTATTGCATCTGGGGAGGAACAACCCCAGGTACCAGTATGAGAGAGATCCTTCTCGCCCTCTACTCTGCTCTGGTGAGAACTCACCTAGAGCATTGTGTCCAGTTCTGGGNTAAATATGTAAAGGGTGAGTGTCAGGAGGATGGATCCAGGCTCTCTCAGTGATGGCCAGTGATAGGACATGGGGCTAAGGTTCCAAGCTGGAACATTGGAAGTTCCATCTGAAATAAGGAGGAACTTTTTCACTGTGAGGGTGACAAAACATTGGAACAGGCTGCCCGGAGAGGTTGTGGAGTCTCCTTGTCTGGAGATATTCAAGACCAATCTGGATGCATTCCTGTGTGGTTTCATCTAGGAGATCCTGCTAAGGCAGTGGGGGTGGACTGGATGATCTTTTGAGGTCCCTTCAAATTCCTGACATTCTGTGGTTCTGTGATTCTGTGTGATTCTGTGATGGATTGTTGCACATACCTCTGGATCTGTAGTGGAAAACTTACACTATGAAAACTGTGTGCTGGGTTAGGAGTGGTGTTTTGTCATAGTAGCTGCTGTGACAGAACATTATATAGCCTAAGATTATGTATGATCACATGAATGTCTTGGCATGTAGCAGAAAAATACAAATGCAGTTGATGAAACTTAAATGGAAAATTAAAACTAATTGAGAAAAAGGTTTTCATAGTGTGGAATCCCTTGTTTTCCAGGGCATATGTCTACAACAAACATCTGGGGAACAGGAAAATTGTCAAATGCACAAGCATTTGTAGGTAGTAAGGGACTGGCGTCCGGAAGATATCGCGATGTATGGGAAGATGGGTCCCCCTCTCCTAATAGCCAGTAGCACCCAAGCCCAAGCCATAAAAGGCCGTGTTGCATACCAATAAACGCCATTTGCCGTCCACCACATTAGTGTCTGTGAGCAAATGTCCCGAGAGGCCAGGGGTTGGGGTTAGAGTTGTTAAAGTTGGCTGCTGTGCCGTTCCTGAACCAGATCGACACGCCAATAAAGGCAACACATTCTTGAAAGTCTTACAACATATTTGCTGATGCCCAGTACAAAAGAAGAATCTGATGCAATATGGTGAAAGTAATTCGGTCATTCTATTTGCTCTGGCAATTTTTTTTTTTTCTTCATATTCTGAAGACACATATTTTAATTCTACAGTAACTTTAACTAGAAAACCTTTGAATTAGTTTTTCATCATAAATCTTTGGTATCTAAACTATGAAGTGACTAAGTAACATAGGAATTTACCAGTAATTAATCTGAACCAATATAGTGCATTTAGTCCAACCTCCTTTCAGGGCAGTTGTGAAGATCAATAAGACAATCTCTTCTTTACATAAAATTATGAAAAACAAACATTGTCTTAATAGCTAAAAATAAGACAATGCATTATTTACAATTTTTTCCTGTACTGTAGGTAAATTTTATGCTGGCTCTTCTAATACCTAATGAAGCATCCATATAGTTACAATAAAACTATCTTTTACTATATTTTATAACAAATCCATAACAATTCCTTCTAACAGTTTTGTTTTTTTTTTTAATAACTTTTTTGGAAAGTTCCTTCATTCTTGTATAATCATATGTTTATAGGATATTTCAGGACTTCAAAATAGCTCTGCTCTATCTTTCCGTTCAAAGAAGGCTGAGTTCTGTGGTCAGACTAGATGTCTCAGGGCTTTATCCAGGTGGGTTCTGAGAACATCTAATGATGGAATGAGATCACCTCACCTATAGACAGCCTATTCCTCACTGGCCTGTGGTGAAGAAATTCGATGAAAACTTCATAATGGAGATAATTGAGAAGTGAATATTTGTGCCTGTCAGCTGTGCTTTTTTGTTTGTTAGTTTGATTGATTAATTGATTGATTGATTGGTTGGTTGGTTTTTTTTTTTTGCTTTAGAGGCAGGAGTTGATCATTTGCAATTTGAATGTCTACCCTATAACCTGAATGTATGTCTTTAGCATTCTCTATGGTTCTTTCTCTTAGAATGAAGCAGTTTATTTGATACATCATTTGATACACCATTTCAGAGTTTTCCATTAAGAGGTTAAAGTCAAGCTGTGAATAGTATATCCCTTAAGTGATATTCCTTGCAGGATCTCTGTTCCCATCAGCGGCTTGATACAGCATGCAATGGATGACTTTGAGTTATTTTTTATAGCTTTTTTCCTGGTGGTGACAAACAGCATGTATAGATGAGAACAGCCTTTTGTTTGTTTGTTTTCTTGTTTGTTTGTTTATTTTGTCTTCAATATAAACCAAATTCTTTATACTTCAACAAAGACAAACATAAAAGAAAAAAGCAAAAAACTCGAGGTCATGAACAGAGAAAATAAAGATTAAAACCTCCAGCATTCAGAAGTTCCTATGCTGTATGTATTCAGCATCCCCAAGGTTTTAAGCGTTTGTTTCATTCACTCCTCATGATCTAGAGGTTTCTTGGCTATCCCAATTGCCTTTTATCCACTTGAATCCATTTCTCTTTACAAGTACCCTGTTGGTCCAATAGATATGTCTGAGAATCTTTGAAACCTCTCCATTATTAAATTATCTACAATACATGATCTATTATTAAATAAGCACTGCTTTACTGAAGCCAGAGCAGCCCCATAGGCACAGAAACTTATTAGTGTTTCAGTGTACCTGTAAAAGGTGACAGATGGGAAAGACAGCTACAAGGACACTGCCAGACCCCCCCCCAACCCACCAGAGATTGAATCCATCAATCAGAAAAGACACAGTAAGAGTGCAAAGAGGGAAGAAGAGATTTCTCCTGACTTTTATTAGGCCTGATTTCTGTCCTCCCTCATGGTTTTACTTTCATGCAAAAGAAGTACATTGTCCCCGTGCTTCTCATGGTAACATCATGTTCATTTGTGATTTGACCTGGCTTTGAATTGATTGGTAATTCTAACAGCAAGCAAGTAATCCTTCTCAGAAATTTAAGTCTTAGAAAATGTCCCAATCCTAATCACTCAATCTATTTGTGCAGATAACTCCTAAACCTTGGGAGAGTCCTTTCAGTTTCAGTGGGGTTTCACAGACCTGGTAGCACTATAGCAGTCTTTAAACAGTGTTGTGAGAGATTTTATTGAATGTCATAAATTAAAATAGGAGTACAGAAGTAATAAATGAAATAAACATTAGAGACATCTAAATTGCATAAACATCATCAGAACTCATAGTAAAGATACAAAATCATAAGAATAAATTACCATTCAGTCTCTTTCTTGCTTTCTCTGGGCAGGTACACTAGAAAAGTAGAGAGGTCACTTTGTTTAAGAGTGACATTCATTAAAATTTAATTACTGAACAAGAATGAGATTTTTATTTTCCTTCAGGGGTTAAATAGATAATTTGGTTAATACTTTCACAAAATGGGAGTAAAGGCTACAACATCATCCTAAAAATTAATAATATTTAAAATGCTCAAAGGAAGGTTTTTTTATGTCAGCACTAGAAAGGAAAAACTTCAGGATAGGTTGTTGCTGTATATTTTTCCTTCAGGGTTTTTGGATTTATCTTTTGATAAGTGAGTATTCACAGGTACCTTCTGTGCAGGTGATTTCTAAAAAATTATGCATGTACTTTCGTTTTTCCTATTTTTGAAATGCAAAAATTATTTTAAATTACTCTGCTCCAAAGTAGTGCAAGTTCCTAACCTTCCTTTCGGGCTTAAAATAATATCTTGCATTAAGGAATCAATTGAAGGCTTCAATCATAAATTTTCTGTAGTGAATGTTAACATCCAGGAGATTTATAAAAATCACTACAAAATGGAAACAAATCTATTATGCCACTGCATTTCCCCATATTGCTATTATGTCTATCATAGAAAAGTACCAACTACAGAAAAATGATTGCCTAAGGACTAGAACAAATCAGTGATGCAGTTAGATCATAGAATCATAGATGTGTAATTCCAAATCACCCATTACCTTTGCTTTCACCCTCAAATCATACAATACTCGATATAGTTTATATTGTTTCTATTTTGTGGTGTGTGACATGACTCAGTAGTCTTTGGGTCAGTTTTAGACATATACATACTCAGATAAAGTAACACTTAAACAAATAGGCCATGGTACACAGGAGAGGGTTTGTCGAGTAATCAGCAAAGATGACAGAAACCTTAAAGAGAAAGTTGTGTTAAGTATTGGGAGTCAGGAATTAGAAGACTGGCTCTTTTTTCATTAATCTCAGTGGGGTAAGACTTTTTGGAAAACATGCAATGTGTGGCCAACACTTTGGGAATGTATACTTTTACACATAAGCTTTGTTTATTTCCTAGTTTCTAGGAATACTTTTCATACTATGATCAATATGAACAGTTTCTTATCCAGATTTGCTTTAGCATAAGACTTAGCATGCAGATTAAAATCTTTGGATAGTTGCAACATTATTTTCAGCAGATAAAAGGACAGATTTCATTTATTAGATTTCACAGAGTATAGTCTTAGTTACATGTATCCTAACTCTGCTCTTACACACAGGGACTTCCTTAACCTTCCTTTCCTCCGCAATTTGCTTAACTCCTGTGGAAATTGAGTTTATTCAGAAATGCATATTTTACTGTTGTCTCTAAAAACTTTGTAATTTTCCAAGCAAATTAAAACCAAATTTCCATGCAGGATAGAGAATTCAAAAATATGATGTTTCTACAGGTTTGGTGAGAGCTGACAATGTGCTTAAAAGACATATAGAGCTAGTATCCCTTTTGAAAGAAAATCAAACATCTCTAGTCTTCTTGTGCTTAATTTTTGTGGATCAGTCATCACCAGTACATCCAGAACATCAGCAGCAGTTAGGATGAGTCAGCCCAAGCCTCACGTGTGAGCCACAGGTTTTGGAAGAGGGACTGGAAGCACAATATGAGAGTGGGTAGAAGTCCAAGCAGAGGAAAGGAAACACTTGTTACAGTAGAGGAGATGCTGAGGACATCACAATGACCTGTGAGGAGCATAGGAGATAAAAGAAATCCGAGATTATACAAGTATTCAAAGATCACCTTCTCCAAGCTCAGGAGCGATCTGCTTCATGATCTTGTGAGGCATGGAGGTGGAACTAACCAGCCTGTAGTTCCTCAGGTCTTTTTAAAAAAGAGGGTTATGTTTCCCCTTTTCCAGTCAATGGGAACTGTACTGGGCTGCCACAACTTCTCAAATAGGATGAAGAGTAGTATAGCAACTTCATCCATCAGTTCCCTCAGGACCCGTGACTTTAATTGTATCAGTGAAGATACTACTTGTACAAAGAAAGGGGTCAGCATCTTTTTAGCTCAGTTCTGACTTTTATGCTCTGCGTCAGCCTCTGGTGTCCTCCCCCTCTGCTCTGGTGAGAACCCATGTGGAGTTATAGAGAGACTGAGAGATTTCAGCCTGCAGAAGAGACAGTTCAAGGGAGACCTTATAGCAGCCTTCCGGTACCTGAAGAGGCCTACAGGAAAGCTGGGGAGGGACTGTTTGACAAGGCGTGGAGTGACAGGATGAGGGGTAGTGATTTTAAACTGAAGAGGAAAGGTTTAGATTAGCTATTAAGAAGTTCTCTACTGGAAGGGTGGTGAGGCTCTGGAACAGATTTCCCAGAGAAATTATGAATGCATCCCCTGCTCCTTGGCAGCGTTGTTTTTAACTCTTTTTCTTATGAGCAATTATTCATGATCTTGGAGGTCTTAGATCTCATAATCTTGATTGATTGTAATAACTACCAGATTATCTAAAAAATTATCCAAATATATTTAATTATATATTTCTTCAGGGCTAGAGTGTGCTAGGCATGAATAAATAATGAATGTTTTGTAGTTTAATCAGTGTTATGATATTATGCAGTTTGATTTAAGCAAAAAGAAATGTCAGAATCACAGAACGTTAGGAGTTGAAAGGGACCTTGAAAAATCGTCGAGTCCACCCCCCTGCTAGAGAAAGATCACCTAGAATAAATGCTCAGTTTAATGTGAAATTTTGCTCTTAATGGATATTCTGCACACATTTGGACTTCTTTATGGATTTCCTGTCTATTATTTATTTTCTGTCTATTACGTCTTGAGCAGTACAAGGTGTTTGTTCTATAGATTACATTGAAATGTTTAGGGGATCTACAAGGAAACTTCATTCACTGTTTTATTCCCTTCTCATCAGCCAAACTGCAGAAAGGTTGTAAGTTAGCAGTGGGCGTGTTTTTAGGAGCTTGAATCTCTGGCAAACAGCTCACTGTGGCTCTAGTTTAATCATCTTGTTCTTTGGCATTTACTTGCTGCTTTCTTGCCTGAAGGGCAAACACTATCCTAATGAAGCTCACAAGGACAAATGACTTTTCCAGACTGTGATTAATTTTCGCAAGCTGACTTTAATCACTGGTTAATTAATAGAAGATTTGTTGATTTACAAAAAAGCACAGTCATTATAAGCGGTATTATATCGATTTGTTTTTCATGAATTTAATGCAGTAACAAGCTTTTATTTAGAAACTAACTTAATGTGTTGAGTTTCCACAGTAGAAAGAATGATAGTGTACTAGAAAAGAACACAGAACCTATAAAGCACATTGTGCTTGCATGCTTGGCTGGATCTTTTTAAAAGCAAAAATAGATTTCAATGCAACTCTAGCTCAACTCTATCTGTTGCTCCCCTCCGTCACTTTACAACCAGGATTAAGACTTTTTGCACTGTTTGCTTCAATATTGTAAAAATAAATAGTTAGTACTAGTATATCACTTATATGACAGATACAGCAAAGACCACACAGAGTTCAGCATATAAAACAAACAGTTCTACTTACAATGACATATTTTCTACAGGATATCATTATACCAGCAGCTGGAAATTGTTTAAGACCAAATTTCACATAAAGTATTTAACAATATAAATTAAACTATATATTTAAAATGCCAAAAATAGTTTTGATAAACATATTTATGAGCATATATTTATTACAAAAATGGGTATTCTATAGGTTCAAAATGAAAAGTCATTTTGGGACTTGTTTAGGATCTGTTTGATGAGGCACCCCATCATTATGCATCAGGGGAAGCCATAGCAAGAATTTGTAACTTGAATCTAAAGGTAAACAAATTTAGATTAAAAAAAATGCAAAGTTCTAAGAACTATGAAGCAACCAGTCTAGGAGTTGGATGTTTTATAATTCAGTTTCATTGATGGAAAGATAGTTGGCAGTCTGGAAGATTTAAAACACAACAAGAGAACAATATGGGGAATGTACTGGCAGTATGGTCTACAATAGATCAGAATAGAGCAATGTATGGTTTGAAATAACGTGACATATATTAATTCTCAGGCCTACTGAAGTTACCCAATGGGTTATAGAAGACTTTTTTGTAGACTCCAGTACTTACTATAGTCAAATGAGCATTATTTATGATATAGATATATTTTATGACAGTTTAGAATACATTAGAATGCTCTGATAAACCTTGGTTCATTCATTATATTATGTTCATCCTTTCTTTTCTTCATAGCATACAATCCAACAGACATTGGTAGAAGTTATATTGTAAGTATAGTACTCTAGGTGGGATTTGTTCTTGAAACAGAATTTTTCTTTTGCTTCATATTCTCATGGGGATTTTTTTCAGGATTGGTTTGGTGTTTTTTTTTTTTGTTTTGTTTTTTTTTTAATATGTTGCAAAGATGTATATTTCACTAATATTTGGTGTACACAAGGTCCCATTCATTTTATGACCCTGTTGAAACTGTCACACTGTATAAATTGACTACCATGTACTCATGAAGAAGGAGAAAAAATGTCGACGCTCACTGTCTGCATGCTGAATTCTGAGATATGGAACAAGTTGTTTTTAGCTTTTGCCATTTTACCTGTGATTCTCAATGATAACACTTTTCTACCAATGGCAGCAGCAGGAAGCTGAAAATGCAGCTTAACACATACTCTATGATAGCAAATTTGACTAGCTGTCATTGAGAAGAAAGCATTACACTTCCACTGGGCACTATGTACAACTCCATTACATAATTAAGCATCAATTAAAATGCTATTAAAATAAAATGTTATCCTGTTGTCTTTTCAGTAGTGTTATCTTGGCACTTCATCTGCCTAATGTCATCAGTTAGCATACTAGACCCAATGCCATTAAGGTTAATGTGCAACATGTTTATAATGTACATTAGTGTGTCATAACATATGTCAAACAGAAAACCTGATCATAATGATGATGATGGACTCACAAAGGAATATAGAAAGAATCAGGAAAATATGTTAACCTACTCCTATCTGAAAGATTGTGTTGGCTTTCAGATTCTTGATTTCAAACATCCTAAAAGAATAAGATAAAGTGGAATTAAGCTTGATGAAGTCTGTGCAGAGATATTCATATTAATAAACATATTCATGGCCTAACTTTGCCCTAGAGTCCTCAAGCACACCTCAAAAAGCTGATGTGCAACTTTTTTTTTTTTTAATTTTCTGTGATAATTTATTGGAAAGACTTTTTTCATCATAATGCCAGACAAAAGTGCCATACATGTGTATTTCAGGATGTGCAATATATGGTCCAGCTAATGGTAAATGCTGAGCAGTTTTCCATTTTTTGTGTAATGTCACAAGTATTCTGTGCTTAATGAGTTAATAGTTTGATTCAAATATTGTTAGAATAATACTTAAGAGCATCACAGACAAAATCCACTCTTTTTTTTCCTTTTTACAAGACAACTTAAAAGTGAGATAAAGAACTGCACTTGAAAGTCATGTGCAAGTTTAAAGTAACTGTCACTTCTTCTATTTATGTACATGACGGTGAAAAATAACTTGCTGTCTTACAGCAAGAAAATAAATTTTTATATATTTCTTCAACAGCTATCATCAATCAAAACATAGATTTGTAGTCAAAAGATTAACCTCTTGATACATTTGAATTTTCTCTATTTTATTAAAACCTTTAAGTATGAAATGGATACCTCAGTACAGTCTTTAGTGAAAAACATAAAAAAAACCCGCATACAATCTGCTAGCTAAAGTAATGTTTAAATACCTTAGATACAGTAAGAATGTTTACATAGTTAGAACCTTAATTTTTTGTATTTAATTAATAATTTTTAAATTCCTTGTGTCACAAAAAGACTGATGACAGGGAGTTCATGGAAGGATATAGTATCTGTAAGACACATTTACTTGAAAACAGGAATGTCAGATTTATTTGCCATATAACAACATCTAAGGACATCTGCCAAGATCCTTTTGTTTGTTTGTTTGTTTTAAATGACAGACTGAGAACTTAGTCTATTAGGGAATGATTACAAAGTGCGAGGGAGAAGAAACTATATCTGGCTCTAACTTTCCATTTAAATGTATCTTGAACAGAAAGTTTTAAAAAATGAACCAAATGGTTTACAGTATGTTGCTAGATCCTTCTCTGAAAGTTTTAATGGCAAAATTCCCAATGATTTATCTGCAAAACATATGAAAACCTAAATTTGATGTCTGAATTCTACTTAATTCGATATTCTCACTGAACTCCCTGATAGCATTTGACAGGTTTGCAAAACATTCACACAATTCCATTATTATCCAAAGAAGCTTTGTTTTTAGTCCTTTTTTTCATGTACTCAAATGGACCTAGATTCTTGTGTCAAAACAGCAGTATATTACTTGCTGTGAGGCTCTGAAACTAATATTCATTAAAGAAGGAAATCAAATAGATATTTGATTTCCTTCTTTACGGTGTCTTTAAAACAGATAACAATTTGCTAAGCAAAACTCAGGGAAGATATTGTTGAGAGCAACCCTCTTTTTCACTTCCCAAACACTGAAGTAAAGAATTTCATAGGTAAGAGAAAATGTCAAAATCCTGACTCTGCCATTTACTACTAAAACTTTCAGGGATTTTATTCCATTTCAAAGGTTTTCCTTGCAGATATAAGACTCCTCTATATTAAATACAGAAGCTGTGAATCTAGTCTACCCATATAATCAATGTATACATGGGTTGATTTATCTCACTGAAACAGACATAAATTTCTTTGTTGAAGTTTCCTTATATTACCATCTAGGGAGACAAGACCAGTGGCCAAGTTGAATTTGATGTCTAATTTTTAAGTAACTAAGTTAGACACATCCTATCTTTAGTGTTCTCAGTAAGGTGAACTTCCAAATAAGAAACAGATTATTTTAGAACCCTAAATCTTATGCAGTTTTGTTAAAATGAATGTGTTACAGGGTGTTAGAAATCTCAAGTATTTGTACCAAACAAATATAATTTGAACAGGAAAATATTTGTAACTGTCATAAATGAAATAGACACTGGACATTTATAAAAGGCAGTGAGACTTTGCTTGGTAAAATCATCCCACAATTACTTTTCAGGACAGAAAATTTATGATTGTTCGTCACCAATACTCAAAATCTTTAGAACTATTGACATCAACAAGGATATGCTGCTTAGGCCTCATTGTAGCTCAGTCAGTGACTCTGCTTTCTCCAGGAAAATGTTATGAGGCAATATGAATGGCTGAGAGGACACTAATCTGCTGTGGTTTCAAACTGTTTCTATTTTACTCTGCAGTAAATAGCGCCATTCCAGACATGAGGAAAGAAGTATGTTTTTTAGGATACTGAATACTATTAAATAATATTTTAAATTAGAGTTGATGAAGAAAAGCACTGAAAAACAACTATATAATATGGAAGAGAAAATTTTCACCTGGCACATCACAGTTACAGTGATCAGGAGCTGCCTTCAACACTCTGGCAAGTAGAGGAGAAAGAAAAGCTCCCAAATGCTTAGGTAATTATCATTATCTTTTTAAATACATAATCATCTGGAGTTTGTGCCAGGAACCATCCATCACCCATCTGTGGCCATGCAAAAAAGTTATAGCAGCCTACAGGCTGTGTGACAGCTGGTTGGAAGACAGGCATCTGTGATCAGAGGATGGATCCTATGAGTTCAACCTACAAACCTTTTCTAGGCTGTTCTGTAACTAGTCATGGTATATGAATGAATTTACTTGTAATGAACTGACTACCCACTGTAAGCTTAGTATTTTGCTAAAGAGTCCAAATTCTTGGAATTCAAAGCTAATGGTCCTTTTGTGTAAACACATCAGCAATTTCAAATAAACGTTTATCCATAGCAAAAAATATACTCTGATATTTTGATGAGCTGTATCCATGTAAACAAGACAACTTCAGTGAGAATACAGAACTCTCCACAACTGTCATCTTCATAGTATTTTTGTGGTTCAAATAAAAAAATGTTTACTAAGTTTGAAATAGTTGTCACTAATTTAAGCACAAATTGATCTCTTCCTGGACTTATTTCATTCAATAGAAAGACATACTTTCATTTTAGACAAGACAATGTAGCAACTGAGACTTGGGTGACCTAATTACAGTGATGGTGGAGCACCATTCTTCCTGTTTGCTGCACAAATGGACAATGAAGCTCGATGTGTACAAATGCTTCTTCTCCATTAAACTTTCTCTGTGTAGGTGGGTGAGAGCAGGGTTTGGTGTGTGAAGACAGCCAGAATAAACACACAAATGTTACTACTTGCAGCCTATGTTGGGGCAATATCCACAGCCATAAACTGTGGTTTTGATGTCAATTCAGATACAGAGGCTAACACTAACTGCAGATGCAGAAACTCTAGTTTCTTTCCAGGATGGAAATTCATCATAGAGAGACATGAAGCAACAAAACCAAGTGAAATACACTGAAGTAAAAGGATCAGAATGAAACAGAAGCATAGCACAAGCTCCAGTATCTTCCAGCATTCTTCTGAAATACTTTCCTTCCATGAATATTCACTCAGCGGGACGTGCCAGCAGACAGATATGCGTTCTCAGAGTTGTGGTGTAATCTCATCAGCATTCACAGAAAACTTTTCTTCTATCACGTTTTGATATTTTGAAACTCTGGTTTGACTTGTTTAACTGGAGTTACTACACTTAGTTAAATTCTGAAGATAAAATGTATTTCTTTGCACCACCTTAAGATCCCTAAGATCCTTGCCAGAAATATAAGCACAAAAATATGCTATTTCTTCCTTAAGCAGAAAGAATACTATGGGCTAGCACTGCACTCTTTTACTACTCAAAGTGAATGATCAATTTGAAATTAGTAGCATGTAAGTCAACTCAGGATTTTTGCATCCATCTGCACCACACCAGAAGCTGTGATCACTTCCATGAGGTTTTCAGCTTCACAGAACAAAAGCTTAAACGGACTTGAAAACTGTGAGCTGACACTACTGAAGTCACAAAGAAACCAACCACTCTGTTAATTATTGTCACAGTGATTTCCATGAAATTAACCACAAAGTTTCATAATTCTGCTCTGAAAAGAGTCTGTCTTGGCAGTTATCTTGTACAGTGTCTAGCACAGCTATCCTTTACTTTCTATAAGATTTTAACTTATCACTTTTAAAAACCTTTATGTAAATCAGTTACTTAATAGTTTTAATTGAAAAATAGCAAAGCCAGTATTTCTGCTTTGCTTTATAACTTACCATCTTTTGTTTTCAGAAAATTGCGGTTTTATTTATTTGAACAGGTATTCATGTTTCTATTCATTTATAAAGCTGGGTATACATATATACACACACATATATTTTACAATCTAATTACCTCAACTTTCCTAGCTTATATTCCTTCTGCAGAGACAATCCTCTCTAAAAGGGTATATTTGCTGCCTTGGTTCGAAAAAAAAATCTTGGTTTTGTTGTTTGTAACATAATGATTACCACTTATTAAAAGAAAACCAACTTTATGTTCAGAAACAGAAAATGAGCAATGTTGTTTTCAAACATCTCTAACAGTATATTTTTAAACAGATATTGCAAAACCAGATATTTTTTGTTGTCTTATGTCTGAAAGACATGTCTTCAGGGAGACATGTCAAGGGACAGACAATTCAAGAATCCTGTATAATTTAATATTTTTAACCTTATTAGTTAGAGGTTCCATTTTATTCCCTGCCCTTCAATACTTTTTGTATAATGTCATTCTGTGATTTATCTTCCTCTTCCCCTTTCTTAAAGGTAAATAAGGATTCCTAAAAATCTCATTTTGAACCTTCATTAAATTCTTAGCAATATTGATTATCCCTTATTTGTCTTCGTAAACAGAATGCTACAGTTGTCCCATCACACTACAATATCCACATTTCTTCTAGTGTTATCTTCTACTCTGAGGATTCTGTTCAGCTATGAGAGCCTCCTCTCAACAAAGTGATGCTGCACCATCATTTTACTAAATCTTAAATCCAGTAAGCTGGATACTTTTCCAGTATGGAAATATTTTATTTTCATTTTTTATTTACATGTTTTTAATGCTAATTTGCATTGCATAGATATCATTATTTAACAATCCACAATGATTCTTAGGTCAAGTGATTATAAAATTATTACTCTAGAATATCTCATTGTGGACTACTTCAACTCTTCATTTAGTTATAAACCCTTTGCAATTATTTCCAATGAATTTCATTATCATATTGTCCCACCAAATGTCTTTTTCTGGAAATGAAGATTCATCGTTTAAATGTCACATGAAAAAGTCAAGGTCATATGTTGCTGGCAAGAACAAACTCTGTTTAACATATCATTGATGGCAAATTTCTGGGAACCTTACATAAATAAAACATTTTTTTCTTTCAATTTTAGAAGAAAAATACCCTAACTAAACACATTTTAGATAACAAAATATAATACATATATTTGAAAACTATCCACAGCTAAAGCAAGTAAACTTCAAAACCACTTTTGAACAGATTTTTTGGTATGTATATTAAAAAAACCAAACAAAATGAAACCCAAAGCAGTCTCTTCTGATGAATGAAAAAGTACAATGATAAGCATACGAAAACATGTTTATGAAAGCATCTAAACATGTAAAAATATGCTCACATAAAAACTTAAAGATTTTGTGAAATGTCTTCCTACTGCAATGTTGCACTAAGTATAATAATTCAAATAGATTACTCCAACATTGTAATACTTAAACAGATTAATGTAAAGTCTCTACATATTTTTGATGCCTCTATATAATTAGAACAAAGCCAAATTACAACATTCAAAATTTGACACATGGTAAAAAACTATTTACAAATGTCTAGATGATTATAAATATATTGTTAATAACAATAATAACAATAATAATAATCCATTAACTTTATTACATTATGGATAATTAAGAATCATTTCATTCTTTGAATAAGTTTTGTGTATCCATGAAACTGCAGATAGAAACACAGTTCTTTATAATTTCAAAGATTTCACCAGGGATCCTAATTACATGTCAGTGATGTACTTTAAATAATTTGAATCAAGATAGAATCAGTGTGCTTCACTAAAGCACACTTTGATTTTTCTATGAAATGTTATGACATTATGACATATAATATGGCTCACTATAAAATATAAAGTATGTCATATTTGAAGAACCTCTCAGCTTTGAACTTCACAATCAATTAAAAAAGAATTTAAAAATATTTAATATGACACTTCTCCCAGACTTCTTTTCCTGTCCCTATATCAAAAGTACATTAAAAAATTAAATATAATTTTTTTTTTACGTATAAGAACTAATTATTCAAGCATTCAATTAGAATTCTATTTTAACAGCTCTTCTCAACCAAAGTATGTGAAGCATTACCTAAGATTATTTATATAACAGAGACCTCAGATATACAGCATTTATAATTTAAAGAACAATACCTTTTCATGTTTTTTAACATTATTTTTCTTTAATAGATAGCGTTAATGTTAAATAATCCTGAAAATAATGATAGCATTCATTTAGTCATGTGTACCTACTGTTCTGGTACATTCTAAAAATATCCTGCAGTATGCTGATGTTTTATCTGTTGCATGGTTTAGTTCCACTCCATGTAGAAACAGGCATTTAATACAGTGGAAGATACACTGATATTTATAGTGTATTTTTAAATTCAAAATTTTATATAATTTTGTATTATATCTTAAAATTCTGACCCTTATCTCACCTCAATTTTGGGTCATATTCTGTCTCTCATGATGATCTGGAGCGAAAGTAAGAAACAAAGTGTATGTGCAGAGAAGCATGCATACAAACTTTCAGGCTCCTTATGGTTTAATTTTTTCACCCTTTCTCTTCAAAGTACATTATGAATCAGAACCAGTCCTAGCCTCTATCATTTGCTCAATATTAAACCTATGAAAAAAACCTACATATTTGGAAAATAGTAGACACAATATTTTCAGAACAAGATATTACAAAAGAAGACTTATCTGAGATGCAAAGACTTTCAACTCTAATTTGCCAGTCTTAATCCAACATAGCTCAGAAATGCCTCTCAGTCAATACTCTCATGAGGATTTAGTGGCCTACAAGAAATATAAAACCAGACTATTTTAGCTGCTTCTAGGTAGGATTTCCTGTT
>VXBZ01009233.1:135470-150091 GCA_013399135.1 Heliornis fulica
ATTTAGAACACATGATCCGCTGAGGTCCTCAATAATAACTCTAGGCAGTGTTTTGTTTTTTGGTTTGGTTTTGTTATGTTGTTTTTTTCTTTTGCTGACTATAGATGAAACACTTGCTCAGAGTACTTTAAAAAGTACTAACAATATTCCTTTTAAAATTATATCTGTATAGATGGATTGATTATTTTATTGGAAAATTTATTAGTAAATATAATAATATAAAGTATTTAATAAATGTTTACTTATAATAAGTGNGCTACAAGGTGAAGCAGTGTCCTATTCTAAAGGTTAATTTTAAACAACCAGTCAGGAATCCAAGTAATTTTATACTGCTATATAAGATGAGATCAATAAAAGAGGTAGATTTTGTATTAGACAAGAAAGCCTGTTTACCATTGTCTTCTCATATCCATAATTAATCAATGATTTTGTAATTCAGTTCTCCTGTGGATTTTCATTTTTCAAAGTCACAAAATTAGTAGCAAAATTATATTTTAAAAATAATAAATTGTGTTTAGATTAAGATTCTGATAATCACCTGCTTTTTTGCTAGAGGAACACAAAAATTACATGGTATTAGGGACAAAATGACTATAATTTAGATGAAAATTTCATGTTTGTTTCAACTTCAGTCAATGTTACATCAGATTTTTAATGAATGATGGCTTGGTAGAGCAGATAAGGAGATACTGGGAGAAGGAATAGACTATCAATATGAGAGCAATATTAAAATTAAAAAAAGATTAAAAGAAACAATTCTAAAGAAAATGAAAGAAGCAAAAAATAAAAAAGTGACTAAGCACATGCAATAAATGTTAACAAAGACATAAGACTAATGCCACAAAGATAAGAATAGCAGCGAAATATTGACACATAAACATTCACTTAAAGACTCAACTGTTTTTAAATCAATGCTCAAGGAAGTACAGTTTATGTGTGGTTAAGTTCTAAATGATTAAATGGAACTCATTGCAGTCATCACATTTTCTGATATAAGAGAGATTCCACTTTGGTTATTTTCAATAAACCATTCTCAGTTCCTATTTAAATAATGAAAGTAAAGATTTAACTAAAGCAAGAAGACAGCAAAGCAATTCATACCTGGTAACTCATAACTGGAGAAGTCTTAACACTGTTAAACTAAGAACTTTACAAAGAACAAAAGATAGAGGACAAAACTCTCCATTACTTTGATAGTCTGATGGGCCCAAACCTCGCTAAATGTCTGTAAAGATGGAGAAGAAAATCAGCCTATATAGACATATAGTGCAAAGTATTCAATATGACACTGTAGGAAACAGTGTACACTCACATTGTGTTTAGTATGGTTTGTCATAACAACCTGGAAGAAGCTACACATTAATTACATTTACAGATAATGTTTCTGATTAATCAGTTAATGTTTGCAAATCTCTTTGATAATGCAAATCATTATCTTGTACTAGATGCCCAATATTACTACAATAAAACTACAGGAGATGCTGTAAATAGGGTAACTATAGAATATTAAAAAATCCTTGGAGGAATGAATCAGTGTAGACTAAAATAATGAAAATCAATGCATCTGAATCACACACCTACAACATACCTACTCAGTGTCATGGAGTGTCTCATGAAGTAACAGTGTACAGAAAGACTTCATGATAAGAGTGGACAAAAAAACCAATGTCAGTAGTTTATAAATTTGCATTTAGAGGTGCACTTGGGAGACCTGAGTAGGCAGCAGTACTACTGTTGTCTTCCTTATTAACACTACTCACTGCAGCAAATGATCCTCTGAGCTACTGTGAAGTTGAGAACTGTACGGCTGTGCATGCATCTTTACTTCAAAACAGGGTACTTGAGTAGTAACAGAACAGATACTAAACTCTAGGGAAGCACAATTGCTTTTGCTTAATTCATTGGACATAGCTATAAGGATTCACTTATTGAAGAAAAAAAAAAGAAATAGAAAGATTTAGTACTCTGTTACAATCTTATTAACTTGTTTGAACAATGTCTAATTCAGTGTTTGAGAGTCTCTTAGAGATGCAGTACAAAGATGTGAATGCAATTTCCCAAGGTGTTACACACAAGTATCAGTCACTCTACTTCTGGATTTCCACTGAGTTTCCTGAATAACTCTGGCTGTGAAAAATGAATTCATAGCTCAGAGACACTTTTTTTTTTCCCAATTCATTGACCAGTATACATGCTGAGGGTACTCTAGGCCCAGCTTCGACTCCCGTATTACAAGAAAGAATCTGAACCTACACCTATCATCTCCACTGCTGAGCTCTCAGGTAACAAGGTGACCACAGATAGGAGGACTGAAGCTTCTCCACTTTGTAGAACAGTATTACTGTTAAATTAATTATTAAACTCAAAATTTAGAAGCCTTGCAAAAATCCTGATTTTTATCTTCTGGTTAGAATACTCACATAGGAGTTAGAAGATAGGGATTCTATAATTACTGATCAAATATTCAAATACAAAACAGAACAACATAAAGAGTAAATATAAGAGACATTCTTAAAAATATATCATCTTATTGTAAGGTTAAAATACCTACTTTACATGAACTCATTTGATTACATTTTCTCTTTTTCTTTGCTTTGTGGAAACAAAAGACTTCAAATCAGAATGCTGATTGGTAAAATAAAATTGTTTCATGTTTTTTGTTCTTGGAGTTGATTCTTACACTTTCATTTCTACTGCTTTACTTTCTCTTTAAAATCCCTAGATGTAGGCTAAATATTTTGCTTCAAGTCAAAGAATACACCTTAATCTTTTGTTATAAATAAATCTATGCATAAACAAACTGCTTACATGTATAAAAAAAAATAATTATACTAGGTTTATAGTCACCAGTGTGAACTCTAAAGTGAATATAGCATAAGTGAATATAGAAAAGTGAAGAGCACAGAAGTGTAAAAATGCTTTACTAAAATATAACACACCAATATACATGAAGTAATTAATATTTCCTTATAAACAACCATGCTACAGATAATGTGTTTGAAAGACTAATTAAGTCATAGTTTCTGGAGATATTTTAGAATCTTGACAAAGTCCTCCACAACTGCTAAAAATACAATAAAAGACAGTATAAAAGAATATTTTAAATTCACCATTACCGAAAGCCATACAGTTCTTCTCAAGCTTCTGTTTGTACTCTATAAACATGTCTTGAGGACTTGAAATTCCTATTCTCTGCCCCTTCAGGGAAGACCTTACCAGATAGAGTCTTTGGGTCCAATTTAGTTGTCTAAAGAAAGGTGACTAGTGTAATTGGATAAAACTTAGAGTACCTTCCCTTCCTTTCCTTTCTAGCAGCTCCCCTCCCTGCAGCTGCTGTTCCAGCAGGCTTTTGGTCTCCTCTGGTTTCTTTACCATATCCACTACCTCTGCCTGCCCACTTAATTGAGCCTTTTTATTCTTCTCAAGTAGCAATTTGAAATATTAACAGCACTGTAAAGGACCGCACTGCTAGGAAATTTAATTGCTGAAACATCGAACTTGAAATGAGTATGATGCCCCTTAGAACTCCTATACACAACAGCATTATTATGTGGTGCCTTGAAACTGTAACACACAAAATATATATTCAAGGTTGAAGCTGAAGAGAGAGAAAATGTCTAGTTTTATTTGGTTTTAATTTTAATGAGGCCATGCCCGTTTTCAACTCTTAAAAGTGGATTTAAAAAAAAAAAAAAGAATATTTCTTGGATATCATGTATTTACATATAAGAGCCCTTAAAAAACTCATGCTAAATTTGAGAAACATGCTCACAAATCAGTTAAAGGGATTCTACAAAGGGACTAGTTGATAATTTTCAATGGAAGCAGTTGAGCAGTAATAATCACAGCACCATAGAATCATTTAGTTTGGAAAAGACCTTTAAGATCATCAAGTTCCACTGTTAACCTAACACTAGCATGTTCAGTACTAAACTATGATCCTAAGCACCATGTCTGCATGTCTTTTAAATACCTCCAGGGATGGTGACTCAACCACTTCCCTGAGCAGACTGTTTCAGTGATTGACAACCCTTTCAGTGAAGAAATATTTCCTAATATACAATCTAAACCTTCCCTGGAACAACTTGAGGCCATTTCCTCTTGTCCTATTACTTGTTACTTGGGAGAAGAGATCAGCACCCAACTTGCTACAACCTCCGCTCAGGGAGTTGTAGACTGTGGTAAGGTTTCCCCTCAGCCTCCTTTTCTCTAGAGTAAATCCCAGTTCCCTCAGCTTCTTCTCATAGAACTTTTTCTCCACACCCTTCACCAGCTTTGTTGCATTTATTTGCACATTTTCCAGCACATCAATGTCCTTCTAAGAGGCCCAAAACTGAGAAAGGTACTCAAGGTGTGGCCTCACCATTACCAAGTAGAGGTGGACAATCCTTTCCCTAGTCATGCTGTTTTTGATACAAGCCAGGCATAAGTATGTCACTGCCTCTGGGTCTGTGTATTTTATGTATTTGAACTCTGAAAAGCTACTGTATATCAACATCTGTTTATTTCTTCCTACCTCACTTTTGAAATAAATGTGGAAGTAATCTCAGACATAGAAGACATAATGGCAAATTTGGGTGGAGTTTCATTTTAATGTAGTTGAGGCAAACCATGCTGCATTTTTAGTAGAGAAACAGTAAGCATTAATGAATCTAAAACTCATGTTCCTGTATTTCAGCATGAATATAACTGTCATTTTTGTTTCTTTCCTTACTGTTAGTTCAGCTTGTGCTCTCTACCTAACACCTACCTAGTAGACATATTAGGTGCCTAGTATTTCTAGGAAAGTGTGAAGCTAAGGTTTTATTACTATTACTTATACATTTAAAAAGTAATTTAATTCAAGTTAATACAAAATAAAGGTTTGATTGTCTAGAACGCTGCGCAGAGAACCTCCTCGCTCTTAATGCACAGAAAAAATCTTTGTTTCCTTGGACATGAAATGTTCTTATGTAGTGTTTTTATACCCAATTAAATTATATTAATTAAAAGGAAATGCTTTGGACCAGATCCTCAACTGAAAACAAAAGAACCAGTGACATTTTATAACTGGAGGTCTAGCTGCTTCCTCTGATTTTTCTTTTTTTTTTTTTTTCCACTTTACCTTAAAGTACCTGATGAATGTTTTGTACT
Organism: Heliornis fulica; assembly: GCA_013399135.1. Classification (NCBI taxonomy): domain Eukaryota; kingdom Metazoa; phylum Chordata; class Aves; order Gruiformes; family Heliornithidae; genus Heliornis; species Heliornis fulica. The sequence continues at coordinate 140,604 of VXBZ01009233.1, forward strand.
TTGCAGGTGGACTTTGGACATTCTTCTATTTCCAAAATACTGTTTTCCTTCATCTCTTACATAAATTGTTAACAAGAACATACCCTGTCTTTTATTCACACCACTCTAGACACTCGGCTTCTCAAGCCCTGCTAACTACTCCCTCATAAGTTTTCCAAAAACTCTCTCCCTCCTCCATTTTACCTAGCATAAAGCACTTTTTACCAGGTCAGTCACACTGCTGGCAAAGTTACATTGCCTAGATGAGATGGTTCCTCTCTCTCCTAAATGGACAGATCCTAAAACAGGTTCCCCTGGTCATAGAAATCAAAACTTTGTTACTGACACCAGCTGGGCAACCTCTATTTGACACACAGCACCAGCCTCATCCCTGCCCACACCTGCAAGACTGAGGACAACACTACCTGTATACTCATGTCCCTGACTATTGATCCCAGATTATAGTTACTTTGATACTCTCCAGATTGCCCTTAGCAGTATCACTGATGTCCACAAAACAGACAGGAGTAATAATCCAAGGGCTGGTCAAGTTTCAGTAGTTTCCTCTCAAAATTATAGACCCAGTCTCCCAGGAAGCAGCAAACTCCTCCAGATGATAAATTGGAGTGCCTCTATCCCCAATAGCAGGGAGTCATCACTGCTATCACTTGTGATTTCCACCTGGTGCTCTTCTGTGGCTCAGGTTCAGTCAGCCACATATATTTTTTGAAAGTAAACAGCCCCTCCTCCTCAGCTTTAAGGACAATCACCCTGTTTCAGTTACAAACCTTAAGGCAGAACAAGTGCCCTCCTCTTGGTGGCAGAAGTCACCAGCTTCAAACCTTTGTTTTTCCCTGAGTTTCCACCTACCATTCTTATAGGGACAGACTCTCCCTGTGCCTCTAATACAGGTGAAGTTCATGCCTCTCAAGCTGTAGGGTCTCTAAGAGGATCCTATCCATCTCTTGCGTCTTCTCTGGTTCCATACAGACTTTCCACTTCCATAACTCTTGTGCTCAGAAAGGGGACCATTCTTCCAACAGCCTCAAAGAGCGGTCCCAGACACTCCCTGTAGCCTAGGACTCACAGGAATGCATCTGCACATCTGAAGCTCAATCAGCTGTATTGAAATTTCTATCCTGGGAGGGATGATCAATACAATGCTTGCTGGGGAACTTGCTCTGGGGTGTGATACCACCAGACCTGAGGATGCTTATGCTGACTATGGACTGAGATGAGACCACTTCTTTGCACTCTGCTGTATGAGCTGTTGTATCTACTAAGTGTGCTTGGTTAGCTATACTCTGGGAACTGTGCTCATGGCCTAGATTTTATACTGGCCAAGTCCTAGCACCAGCAAGTTCCTAGCAAGTTCTTGAGTCTCTCTAATTAGGCTTCATCTAGAACATAGGTTGCAGATATCCTTGGGTCAAGATTATTAGAAGCTATTAGAGCTTCTTTGGGTCCACTTCTCTGTGGTTCCCATTGTCTTCTGCTTGTCTGTCAGCTGTGTTCTCAATCAAGTCTCTGATTTACCAAATTGACAGACACAAGGCTAGAGCAGAGATCAGTTTCCCTACTGATTATTTATTCATAGGGAAATTACTTAAGAATATCATTTTGTTTCAAACTCTCATTCTGCATTTCTAGTTTGGTTTGCTTCAGTGATTTTGAGCTTACTGGCATAAAGACCTTTTCTGATAATGCCTTCGGAAAATATCCTTCCTAAGATTAGTTTACCAGATTTATTTTTTCTTACTTTTGTTAACCTGTTTTGTCTTTCACACTTAACAAACTGTCTTATATCAGTCCATTCCATTCTTATATTCTCCTATTAACATCACCTCAGAAAGCATGCCAGCTGAGCAGGTTGATACGTTTTATTTATTTATCAACTTTCAAAACAGAGATTTACTATTGTTCATGAGTAACTCCCACTGATTTTTGTGATATAATAATAAATGAACAGGGCATGACTCTTCATCATTGTAATGGTTGTCACATTAGAGCTGAAAGATTTCAGGGTTTTCTTTTTTTTTGTTGTTGTTGTGTTTTTCCCTTTTTTTTTGTTTGTTTGATTTAATTTTTGAAGACATCAAAGTCTAAGAGTACTAAACAATGCAGACATTTACATTCCTCTTTATTCCAACTTTGGACACTGACATCTTCACATCCCCAATTCAATGGCACTGAATCCTGGAGGAGACTTTTTTACATTTCAGTGTTACTGATATCTTTCCTGGGTATGTCAAACAGTATTTACATTCAACATTGACAGACCTTATTGGACCAGTACCTAACTCATTCTTAGCTTCCTCAGGAACTGCAGATTTAATTCTATTACATTCTAATTCTGCAACTTCTATGTTGTCTGAAACATGTAATCAAAAAAGGTTCTGTAGCAGTGTCACCACTTCTTTTAATTCAAGAACTAAATAGTTAGAAATCAAAGTTATGATTTGAAAACCTTGCTTTTAAATAATTCTGCTTTAATATATTCTGTTCAGAAAGACAATGTAAGGTTTAAACCCTGTATATCATTACTTTGTGTAAAGTAATAGTGAGAAACCAACAGTGCTACTGAAGCAGAAACTAAACCATAAATGTCTTTGCTTCTTTTGAGTGACAGCTCTAATCAGTAAGCTAGAAAGTCACACACATGCATATTCTCTCCCTTGCTTGCTTTCTATCTTTGGTCTAGCAAACTTTGATTATTGCATGAAAAATGGAACGTTTTCAAAAGAAAGGAGTGAGAATGCCTTTGATCTGTGTATGTGTCCCCCAGGCAGAGAAAGACACTTTAACTGTACCTTATATGAGTATTCAACTAACCCTTAAATTATAAAACTGAAACCAGAGAGGTACCTTCTAAACGAAAGGAATTTTGTCACGTTATTAAATACTATTTGAAAGATTTGAAAGAAAAAATGTTATGAGTGTCATGCTTTTGGAACATGTTGAGAGGTGCAAATCCTTTAGCGGGAAAATATTTCTCCAGGATATACACCTTAGACATAGTCAGAAAGTCATACCTGTGTCCTCAGATATAAACTTCACCTTCCGTGTGCCACCTTTTCTTTGTCTAGTGCTTCACAAGCATTTCTTAGGGACAGAAATGAAAAGCCAAACCTGGATTACTAACTATTCTTTAAGGATCAAGGTTAAAATTTAGGTTTTACAAAGATTACAATATATATTTTCACTTAAAACAGGTAATGGATACGCTTTTCTGCTACTCTTCCCCTGCTTCTAGCTCCCCCTAAAGTATTTTAAAGCATAGCTCTAGGCATGGAATTATGAGTCTTATCCAAGTGGGCTGCAAAACCAAAATCTTAAACAAAAATATTTAATCAAAGTCTTAGGTTGGTCCCATCTTAATAAGGCAACTGTTTTAGAAAGGAGTCCTCAATTTAACATGTAGTTATTTCTCCTTTTTGAGAATAATACAATATTTTATCGAGTAAGAGACATTAAAAATAATAGATCTGTTACCTTCCTGGCATTAATATATTCACCTTAGAGGAGGTATTTAATCTAACACCACTTTGGACACTTCTTATGAATATTTAATGATAAATGCTAATGAAAAACTTACAAAGTATGTCTGAAAATTAAGATGATATGCACTATAGTGTCTGTGAAATTAGACAGCAGATTGAAATCAATTTTCAAGCACTCAGGATCGTATAGTTCCTGTATGGTCTCCTTAATTGACAAACTTTCAGTTTATTCCTATTTACATTAGTATTTTTCCATTAAGCATGAAGGTCTTGAATTCTGTAAACTAGACTCAAGACTTTGAGGTATAGCATCAGATACCCACATTGTTCAATTCATTTGTATCTGGTCAATGACAGTTGCATCCAACCTCTTTGTTATAGATAATTGATTTTGACAGCATTGAAATGAAGTGACAGAATGCTAGCAATCATAGTAAATGATATCTTCTGTCATTGCACCTGAGACAAAATATTATTGGCTTATACAGTATACAAGAACTTGTAAGTAAATTACAGAAAATGTGGGATTGTTTTTTGAGTCTTGGTCTTAAGGAGAGAAATAAAAGTCTGTGTCAGAATTTTTCTTTTTGTCTGGTCCATACCTCCACATTTTTCCCATTTATTTATTAAAAAAAAAAAAAGTACTTTTAACATATATTTGGTAGAAATACAGGGTATAAACATGAAAATAATCCTGAATCCAACTTTTTTTCTGAATTAATGGTTCCAGGCATGACAGGAAACAGGTTTAGTCACAGATAAGAAACATGTATGCAAAGACTACAGATAGAGGTTTAAAGTCAGGGAATCTTCCTTTATCTTTGCACTATACCTGGATATTTCCTCATATGCTCAGTCTTGTGTGCCACATCTACCCTCTCTTGTGTATATGTAGTCCTCGGGTACAGGTGTACAAAAAAGTGAGTGCAAAAAAGCTGTATCTACCTTAGGATACACAAATTAATGTTTCTTTTTTAAATTATTGTTTATATGATTTCCTAAGTCAGTAACAATTTCACTTCCTCCATGGTAAGAAGAGACAGTTATCTATAGTTCCTGGATGTCAGTGTGTCTATCATTCTCCAACCTAAGGTGTATCAGTTGAATGTAGTTAGGGTTTCCCTGATTTACATAAATACCCACAAGCAGAAGTTGCAGTCTTTCACTACATTGAAGACTCTGTAAACTCAAGTAAACCGCTAAACCCTACCTGTAACATTTTTTATCTTATCTCTCCATGGAAACTGTGGTCCAATCTTTGGTAAGTGTGACAAAAGAAGCACTATAAACATAGGAGTTCTTTCTTACTCTTTACATATCAGTAGAAGAATAAATATGCTGTTGTTAGACTACATGTACAGATAGTCAATTCTGACCAGTAGCTACACTAATAAGTTGTTAAACATGGTTAAAAGTAGTAGAAAAATAAGGATATTGCCTAGGTAGAGAGAACCAATGTAAGAATATGAGAATATTAGAAAACAGAACTGTAACGGATAACAGAAAGGAAGAGCAGTCAACAGACAAAACAAAAGACAAGGGAGAAAGAGTAAATACAGATTTTTTTTTTATTATTTTTTTTGGTACTGGATGAAGATAGCAAAAGGAAAGAACCTGGGATGGGGGAATAGTATGCAAAAGGCAACACAAGCAGAAGAAAATCCTGTGATCAATTTTGTACAGATACTTGCTGAGCATCCCTGTCTGATCACTGCGGAAGAACAAACCTGCTGTTCTCACCATATGAGAATCTGATCTATGGTAACTTTGGGGTGCTTTGCTAATGCTAATGAGGTATTGCCCAGGGAGAGTGTCCTAAGAGTCACAAAGGCCACTCTATGAAAGCAAATTCACAGGATAAGGTCAAAAGGGGAGAAAGACTTATATTATTTGTCTTAGAAGGATTCTGTTGTTCAAGGTACCAACAGTCTTCACTCGGGTGAGATTCTTTTGTTTCTCTGAAGTGCTTCTAATTGTCTCTCACATGAAAATTATGAAGATGAAGAACGTTCATTACTAGAGGTTCATCCTGCATAATGCCTTGCTGAGCTGTAGGATGTTTTGTAGCCTTCCAGAACTATTACTCACTGCTGGGAAAATAATTTACGTGGATGTGGGACATTTTAACAGTTTAAGTTTTTCTTTTCTCCATACTTCTATTTCATTAAAAGAGGTGGTGAAATAAAGCATAATGAAAACCATCTTTCCAAAATCTCAGACAATACTTTGTTCTCAAAATGTGCATCCATACCAGTATTTCAATCCAATTAAAATTAAGTAGACTGTAATGATGGTGTTGTGGACAATAAAAAACACCCTAAAATTATATCTCATTTATTAAGATTATGTCTAACAGCAGTCTAGTCTTATTCTCCCATAGTGACTTTAAGCACAAGGCAGATGAGGTTCGTAGCATGCTGTGTAACTGTTAGCTCTCAAATGATTTTATCATGTTTTCCTCCTACCTACATATAGATAGGTATTTGTGAGTACCTGTGTGGCCATACATTCAAGGTGATGATGTGACTTTTTTGTACCAAGTAATTATCTCATGGGTCTAGATCAGCTGGGCAACCCTACCTGACCTGACCTACGTGTGGGGTTCAACACTGACATGTCTTTGGATGAGGTAGCTAGGTATCTCCTGTAAATGTAACCCAAACTAGGATAAAAACCATGATAAAACTTGGATTTTGGTTTGCGTTTTTGATGTGGGATTTTTTGCTTTTTCTTTTTGTTTTGTTTTGAGTTTTTTTTTGGTTTTGTTTGTTTGTTTTTAATTAATTCTGCAGCCAAACTGCGCTTGGGAGTGGGATAACAATTTATAATCTTATGGTTAAGCATATTCTACTCTAAACAGTCATATGAATTTGAATGTAAATATTTTATTTGAAAGCTAACATTAATTTAACATATTTTTCAAATGTGAAGCATCAGTAACTACTGTACTGGACTATTATATTTACGGACTGCTACTTGTTTTAAGAAAGATATGGCATTTCCTAAATGGAAAGAAAAAGGACAAAACACAAAAAACCTTTATGCTCCTTACTCCTTTGTTTTTACAAGCAAGGTTACTTTAAAATGGCATTTTAAATTTATCACTGATGGATGTTCACTGAATTTCCTGTAATCTCTGTAGCGTGTTGGCTAAAATAAAAAATATCTAAGACTTCATTTAAGAGATAACAAAATATTAAAAAACTCAGAAAATAATCTGAACACGTAACTTCCATAGAACATGAATAATTAAACAGTAAAAAAGAGATATTTCATATATTTGTATATGTCTGAGTACATGCATGATTGGATGGATTTGTTTAAGTTTAAATAGATAACAGAGTCTGGTAAAGAAGCAGATCTGAAATGGTAGGTTAAATCTGGAAATTTTTTCTCATTTGTATCTTCTCATTTGTTTTATAATTGACCATTTCTGTTATCCTTAATGAAAAATTTAATAAGTCTGGTGTTTACAAGCAGTAAATTCACTACCTGGAGCTCAGAATTAAGTACCTTGCACTGATGTGAATACAAACACAGGATCTCTCTGCCACATCTCATACAATCAATCTTCCTTTTTCACAGTCTGAATTTATAAGTTGTTTGGTTTTTTTTTCCCTCACAAGGACAGTACACTACATTGAAGGAAGCTTGGCTGTGGGGGATGAAGCTCTTGAGTAAGAATTCCAATAGATCTTATTGTTATGAAAAAAAACCTTCTGTTTACAGGGCATTTGTTCAGAACTGTCACACCAGCATTGACATCTCGCTTACAGCTGCAGATTGCATAGAGGTGTCAGTAAAGATGACAAAAACATAGACTTAAAAGATAAGAAACAATGAACTTAAGAATTGTCTCTTAGCCTAATTGTGTTACAAAATGCTGAGGGCACTGCAAATAGAAATACAAAATATTATTGAGAACAGCTATTAAGAAGGTCCCTCAATCTTTTCAGTTATTTCTTTAACTTTCTAATTTTTCTTAACTTTTTAGTCTTTTAACTTTCTTTTTCTTTTAACTTGTTTTCTTTAAAAAGCTCAGGATGTGCATCTTAATTTTACAATAAAAACAATTTGGGGAATAAAAAGGACAACGTTAGGAGGTCTATTATTATTAATTGATAGATGTTACTACTGAAATATTTTCATTTGGAACAGGAATAATGCTTAAATCCCTGATGAATTTTCAACATTTTTCATCCTATGGACTTGTTTAGTAATTGGTGATCTATATTATTTTGTATTGTAAAAAAAATAACCCCAAAATCAACCAGTATCCCCTGCTCTAAATAGCTCATGGCAATTAGACAGGCCAGGTGTTTAAGTTAGATCAATGACTGTTGGCAGACATGGTGGCTGCAAAATGGACTGACCAGGAAAAATCTTTCTCTTGCCACCCACATAGGCATTTTCCATGTTAATGAAATGTGTTTTCCACTTTAATGGCCATGGACATTTAATTTCTCATTTCAAAAAACAGAATATTACAGAGAGTTTCTGAGTTTAATGAGTTTAAACCTCCCAGTTTTTTAAAACAGCTATAATAGTCCAAAAGCTATCTAAAAAGTCATACCGCTCATACTTATTACTATCTTTATTACTATTGCTATATATCATCTGTTTAGGTGGAAAAGAAATGGAGTTTGAATAGCCTGTTATATGTGGCAACATTGTGTTCTAACCAGGTCTGAATTTTAGCCAATGTAAATGACACATTTATGCTAAACTATCTTAAGAAATAAATTATTTGGTCCCATTTATTTCATTTAATATACTTCAGCTTAACTGTAACTAATGTCAGTAGTAGTAATAACAATAATTTAGTTTTTCTATGTAAAGATTATGTTTATTAACAAAAAAAAAAAAAAGAAAATAGAAATATAGATGAAACTGCCCAGGAAACTAGTGTTAATAGATTTGCCATATTGCCAGGCCAGTTTTGTCACAAAGAAACTGGTTACCTGCAGTGATATTCGGTTTAGTTATTTTTTACTTTGTCTTTCTTTTCAATGAAGATTTGTTAGCTAAATCAGGTTTACATTCACTGTAAAATGTATCCAAGAGGAAACACAGGGATGTTTCATCATTATTATGTATCATCTCATCGTACCTGTTGAAACCTTTCTCATTTGTCTCTTGGTGTTTTCTCAGCTCAGACCCTCCTATGCATAGCAGTGATGTGAATCACAAAGCATCAGCCTGAGACAGGTGTGTTACATCGACCATCCAAACCTTTATAAGCATTATTATGGCTTCATTTCTCTCCTCTCCTAAATACTGCTTTATCTCAGAAAACTGAAGATAACATTGAAAGCAAATAATGTAAATGACAGCTAATGGAAGCTACCATTAGAAACCAGAACAACCTTGGTTTGCCCTCCTTTCCCCTCTTTTCATATCCCAATTTATTTTTAGTAGAAAAAGAAAAGATATTGAAGGGAAAAAAATGAAAAAGTGAAAAAAAGGGGGAAAATTTTGTTAAAATATCATTGCATTTTTCAGTAGTTCCGACAATCTATGAAACATTACTCCTGTTTCTTAAAGAATATTTGTTAATTCCCAACTGTACAAACTTTAAAAACACATAAAATTATCTATAGATAGGAAAAACATGATTTTGACTGATATAAAGTTTGAAGAGATGTGAGTCTAATATAGCTAGCAAATAGAAAACATCTCAGAGTTTCAAACTATTTTAAAAAATCTGATTTTGAAAACAAAATTGCATATGAAAAAGACTTTAAAAATATTTTAAAATTAACTACTTTGGGTGTAATAGACAATTAGGAAATATTATGAAATGCAATGTATACTCAAACCCCTTCATTTCTAACACTGTTTTCAAGTTTGGTCAATGAAAGAAAAAAAAAAAAATTCTGCAAAGCTCTTTTGGTCAGGAATCAATTTGGTGGACTTCACAGAAACTTATCTTAAATAAACCATTTTTTCACCCCAGTATTTTTCTTATGTGGAAACACTATTTTTGAGTAAGAAAACACAAATTATTAT
>VXBZ01009234.1:4620-16742 GCA_013399135.1 Heliornis fulica
GTATTTAAAAGATGGGTAGATGTGGTGCTTGAGGACATGGTTTAGCGGCAGACTTAGTGGTGGGAGGTTAATGGTTGGACTTGATCTTAAGGGTTTTTTTCAACCTTAACAATTCTATGATTCTATGATTCTATGATTGTATGATTCTAAGATATGTTTTTCTGGTGCTCATGGAAGCTCCAGATGAGATAGCTTACAGTAGGTTGGCCAGACCATTGTAATCTTCTTTGTCTGATAATGCATTGAGTTGGGGGTAGCACAGATCACAAACATAATTTATTAGAACCCCCTTTATTCATGAATGAAACGAGAGGCAGCAGCTCACACAGAACGTCCATGTCTTCACTCACACCCTTCAGTGGCACACTTGCACACTCACTGGGGTAGGCATGGGTGTTCAGTAGGAAGGACAGCCCACCCGCCTGCTCAGAAATATGGGGTGGTTACTCTCTAGCACGTAGCAAAAATAGCCTTAGTAATGCAAAATCACCTCTCATTCATAAAGATACCTCTCATGAAAGAAAGATGGAAGCCTGCACTTTTCTATGCATACATACAGTGTATACATGTACTACCATCTATTTATTATCAGGACAAATGCCTGATCACAGACAGATGTATGATAGCATCTGTCACAGACAATATTTTATAAAAAGCATACATGATTAATGATCCACCAATCATAGTCTGATTCAGCTGGCCCAAACTAATTTTTCCTCAAAAATCTATGAAGCAGTAGCAATGTTGTTATGTATGAATACTTTGGAAGGCTTGTAGTATGAATGCAGTGTCCTGAGCACCAAGACTTTCCCTTTGGATCTGCTTCACACTTGCTAATATGGGCACAAACCTTGTGCCATTCTTAATATCATTCTCTTTTGCAAACTATTTGAATTCTTAACAATGTAGTTACAATTTATTTCCCATCATTTTCAAAGTTGTAACCCATGTCTAGTAGATAGAAACATTACACATTGAGGTTTAGCAGGGTTTTTTTCAGGTCCCTAAAACAAACTAATGTGAGATAATGGGAATACTAATGCAGAATCAGGGAATAATTAATTATTCAGCATAAATTTATGCAAAGAATTGCTGGATAGATATGGCATTTCTTGAATGCATTTTCACGGGGAATTTTAAGAATCTAGATTTCTTCTTTGTCATGGGCTGTAGTAGGATCTCACTAACTTACTTGCTATNCCACTGCTACTGGTATCAAGTGCCAAAAACTGGCATGGAAAGACCTCTTGCTGTGGAAAAGTGCCTCTGCATGTTTGAGTACACCAAACGTGGTTTGAGTTGACCGAGTTCACAAATCATGTGCTGGGTATGTAAAAAGGGTACATTTTTATATGTTTATAAAACATGAAGGTTAACTCCTACGCTGCATAATGAAATGTGGATCTCACTAACTTACTTGCTATGAGATTGTCTTCTCTCTGTTGCGAGGCTTCAAATTTCTTTCTTTTAATTTTAATTATACTTTCATTTTGTTTGTTCTCTTAAACTGCATTTCTGTTTTCTCTAGGTGTGTCTTTTGTTAACATCTTCATGGCTCTTGTGATGCCTGAGTCAGTGTATGTTACACAGCTCATGTAAGCTACATGTGAGAAATTCATATGGACTTTTGCAGTTGATGCAAAGATGAAAAGAAAGTAATTTCTAAGGTGGAATTCATATCTTCCTAAAACAGGCATTTAGAAGGAGCCCAATGAATTGCAGTTTTAAGATTAGCTACTTCTCTGACACTGACTGCCTGTGTTACTTGAGGGACAGTCTCAGAGGCCTAACAAATTATATGGCTAAAATTAGATGAGTTATCCAACCCTGAAAGTTTCCCTAGCAGATTCTGTGAAGAAGTGCTGCTGATGCTCATGCATCTAAAATAATTCCTGGTGATCAGAAATTCCCCTGATTGCAGCTGCTGCCATCTTTATGCAGCCTGCTGGTGTTCTGGGTGGTGCCGCTCCCTCTCTCCCAAAACCTCGGCTTTGCTTCTTTGTATGCTGCTCCAGTCTGAACATGTTAGCAATCTTCCTTGCAGCAGTTCTATTTAAAGGCAGGATGCTGAAATGGTGTTTTATTCCAGATCTACTGTATTAATTGTCTCTTGCTGAAAAGCCTAAGCTGTTAGTATTTTGTGTTCTCACTGGAGTAAATGGCTGTGTGGGAGCCTGATTTTGTCTTCTGCAGCATACTCCTCCTGTTCACCTTGCCAGAACATGCAATCCAAGCTCAGAGAGTTGCTCTGGCTTTTCATTTACTGTGCTACAGTGAACTTTCACTAACCTCTTCTAATGCCACTCTTAGTCTTAGGCTACCGAGGCCCATTGATATCTGATCCCAGGAGGACCTTACGATTCGTCAAAACTGGACATTTAACTCAGGAACACAAAAATCTTGCTTTAAATATTTCAAATGCTTCTTTCCTGTTCCTGCTTTATGAAGTAAAGGTGGGATCTTTCAAAAGGTTTATTCTTGTTAGGAATGCAGTGATCTGCAAACTTCCGTGGCACAGTCTGGTAACTTCTTCCTGACTTTATTGAAGGCAGTTAAATGTCTCAGAGCCAGAAAGTTATTTTAAAAAATATATTTACACTACAGCTTTTTGTGACTCCTCTCACCTCTGGGAAGAGATTGATGAGGATTTTCTTTCAGGTCTTTCTTTCACCTGCTCTCCCAGCATTGCATTTGAATTTTAAATTGTTTCCACATTGTAGTTGCTTTTTCTTCTGCACCAACATTTCAAGGAGCTTTCTTCTGTTTCTCCACTTTCCATTCTTGCTCTAACATCACAGTTAGGGAGGTTTCTTTGAGGTGTTTATGAATGAAAAAGGACTGTAATGTACACTTAAGCTACCAACATGGATAGCCAGCTTTTAAAATGGAGAGATAAGATCGGTGGACCTTGTCTTTGCATATTACATCTTGTGTAAACCAGGAAACCAATTTTAAGAGGCCATTCCAACACTTTGTCTATATATCATCTCCTCAGGTCCCTAAGGCTGCTGAAGCTTACCTCTCAAAAATCCATTATCCTTATTTTCTATGCACTATAAAAAAAAATACTGTTTCATATCTATGCATTATAAATACTTGAGGGATTAGTTCTTTGGCAGAATGAAATTAAAATACTTTAATTTGGGAAAATACAGTAGCTCTATGCTTTAAGCAGCTCTGAAAATATTAAGCTATTTTATTTTACTCCAGAGGGACAATGTTCTGAGCTCACTAATGGTCTTAACATCCCTCTACCAGAAAATTAAAGTTGTAAGTATTGGTAAGCCTATTGTTGGTTTTGTTATTGCTTTATCCTTTGTGTTTAAAATAATTAATTGGCCAAATTGCAATTAAAATCTTATCTTTAAGAATCCAAGCATGATATGTGGGATATGTACTTACAATGCTATCAAATAAACTCTCTGCAGAATTACTGTTCTTTACTTTGTTTTACTTTAGAGTTATGTTCCTCTGGTTTCTAATCAACATATATAGATTTTTTAATAAATCAGTTGAACATTTTCAAGCTATATTTCACGTTTCCATACATTTAATTATTGACTGTGTGTATTACAATCCCTGTAAGCTTAAACAATCACAGTAGTTCAGATGATGTCTGAAATCTTCTATACTTCTGACAACACTCTTTATAGAGCCTCTGGCTATTTCTATACGAACAAATTAAATGCACTGAGTACCATTGTCTGGCACCGAGGCCATTAGTAAGAAGCAATTAAAAGTTTAGTCTCCAAATTGGGAGGGGAGGTGGAGCAGACACACTTGTTTCAAATTCTCTTTCTTTCGGGCACCTGATACCTGACCCAGACCAAAAACCAAGCCAAAATCTGATAGTTGGTTGTCTAGCTACAGAGAGTCGGTGAATATTTTGTTATGCTGGTATAGATGTGACATCTGAATCCAAAATCAGGAATTAATTCTGCTGTAAATATTCCTGGCTTTGAGGAATATTCTCTTCTGTCTCTCTGATGCTGTTTAACCTCCTGCTTCGAGGGGCTGCTACATGACTGTGGAACATAGAAATTATTTTGCTGTGGCTGACTGGCATTTTCAGAGATTCTATGTGACTTCCCTCTGATCCTTGTTAATAGGAGACCACTTTGACAGCTATAAGGTTTATGAAGAAGAAGCTATAGATGGCAGGATAGCATCTACTTTCAGAATCTCTGCTATATGCAACAGTAGTACATAAATAAATGCAATACTGGCTTATCAGGAGGAAGTGTGAGATTAAAGGTTTCAACACCTCACACCAAGAATTAAGTCAGAAGCAAGTAATAAAAGCTCTAAAATTAGAAATTTAACTTAAGAGTGAAATAATTCTAATCACAATGTGGCAAGTGCCACAAAAGCTGTGGCTTTGGCAGGTTTTAGCTGGTAAGGATTTGCTCTGGGCAGTGCTTTCTGCTGCTGTCAGTGTGTACTTCTTGTCTTGGTATGTGGTGGTGTGGGGCTGGGATCCATGCGCAGCAGGAGTGAGGAAATAAAGGTTGGCAAGATTTTAGTGAGGGTTAGAAAGTTCCTGTGGGGATGGACCCCATTGCTGTCCAGGAAAGAACTGCCCCTGCACTTGAGTGAATTTCTAAACATCATTTGTGAAGGTTCAGTGAAATACAGCATTTTCTAGTGACAGCTAACCTCCACTTATGAAACAAAATAAATGGTGCTCTTAGGCTACCTTTTTCATTCCTGATGTCACTTCAGCATTATTAGTGATAATGAGCTCTGGAAGTAGGGGAAAGTATTGAGGAAAACCTGTGGGAATCACTCACATAACTTACATTACAACTTATTTTGCCACTTCAAGCACACTTTCATTGGGTATGTCTCTCTAACAGCTGAGGTCAGCCTACTTCCTAAAATGCCAATGCTCTGCCTGCGGCATAAAAACATCAGTATTTTTAGATTCATACTTTGCAACTAATGTTAAGTAGCAGTTTCTCCTGGAAAACCAGCTGTAGAATAAACATCTAATACAAAACTACCCTAACTCCAAGAAGCCCTAGAGGAATCATTCTGAAGAGGCTCTTCAGTGACTGCCTCTTTCTAACACGTCCAAGTCCTGTGGCTGGCTGAGAGCTCTGCTGTAGGAATGTCAGTCCAACCCTTTAAACACCAAATTTGAAATAAATTCATATTTTTAATATTTTTCAAATATATTTATATGTATATCCTTGAAATATATGTAATTGTAAATCATNTATATTTCTCACATAAATAGTAACATTTATTTATTCAATTTCTTGTCTGATAGGTGTGCATTTCTTAAACAGACCCAACAGCTGGTCTGTCAAGAAGAGAAACAGTGATTAATGCTATTTATAGAGGAATACTGAACAGCCACTCCTTTCAGTTAATAACCTTGGCTGATTTTTGCAAGCATCTCTGTTTTCAGCGTTGAGATTTTCTTTAAAAGAGCAATGTAAAAGCAGCAAATTTTCAAAATATGGAGCTCACAGCTGAACACTTAAACCTGAAGCAGCAATTCAGAAATACGGATGCAAGGAGGTTCTTACCTACTGCTAATTTTCTAATAAAAAGAACACAGGAAATAGCTATTTTTAAGCAGTAGAAAAAAAGAATTAATAAAACATAATAATCAAAGCCCAGCAACTATGTAGAAAAAAATAGGAGAACTTCCTAATAGAAGTTGAAAAGAGTACTTTATTCCTGATGAGTGGTTTCTAATCTTTCTGCCTCCAAGTCTGAACCCGATGTCGTCTTCTGTTTTCCATGTTCTGCTTCCTCACTAGTCCATCTGCTTTACCCCTTCCTTCACTTGCCTGCAGACCACTGTAATTGCCTTCCCACTCTCTGCCTAGATTACACTTCCATTCACTTTACTGTTGCATGTCAAGCTGCCACGTTAAATTCAGATTGGTAGCAGGACTTTTGCATGAAGTGGTTTAAGCTGTATTTTTCCTGGGAAGTTTGGGGGGTGGCTTGTTTATTTTTCTAAATCATCACAATATAAGAAGCCAAATACAATGATCAAAGAAAGTAAAATAAAATTTTACATCACACTGTAAGACTGACATTCTCATGTTCCATAAAAGAGAGTCAGACAACTGGCTTTGGTCACCATTTAAAAATTAATCCTGATTTTATTCTATTTTATTGTAGTATGATCTATACATGTATCCTATGCATGACAATATCCCTTACTTCCGGCGACAGTTTTTTTGAGATTAAAAAAACCACTTCCTATCTTATTACTCATAGAGTCCTCCTTTTCATCACAGCAAGAAGCACAGGCAGCACCTCAGCTGAGGCAGGGATTAATTAATTGCATCACTGCTTTGCGAATCAAGTAGGATCTGACAAAGCTGAAGTCTAAGTGAAAAGTAATCCTTAACAAGAAGTCAGGGTGCATAACAGCCTTACAATAAGCAAAGCATTCATCTAAGTTTCTTAGAGTATCTTCCAAAACCACTGAGGGTTTATGTAAAACAAGGAGCTTGCAGTATGGATATAGGGAGCACAGGTCAGAAAGCACAACAGGCTTCATCAGCTACATTTGGTTCCAGATTCAGAGTAGGGACTGGCAACAGTCAGTGATAGCTTCTCCTTTTTGCACATAATTAATTCAGTGATAGAATAAAGTGAGAAGAATTACTTACCTGACTTTTTTGCAAGATCACTGTGGCTTTCATCCGTTCTGGCTTTTAACAAGCTTGCTGATTCACTGGCTGACCTGCTAAACTATGCCAAGATAGTTTTTTGTCTTACTGAAAGAAATAATTCCCAAATATGTCAGTGGCTGCAATAATAGCTAAATACAGTCACATACTCAGGAATTAATTAATTCACTAAACAAATATGAACTTGGACCCATTTATCTTCAGACTTGAAGAAGAAATTGGTTCTTAAAACTTATTTTTTCCAACTGTATCAGCTGATCTAATAATAAGATTTCTTTGGGGGACTTACCCAAAACCAAATTTAATTAAAATAATTTCAAATGCTAGAATTATTAAGCATCTCAGAGGTTATGTATGAAAGTAGTTATAGAATAGTCATAGAGTAAAAGAATTGTCTTGGTTGGAAGGGACCTTTCAGATCATCAAGTCCAACCATCACCCTAGCCTGTCATCCATCACTAACTCATGTCCCTCAGCACCACATCTAACCATCTTTCAAATACCTCCAGAGATAAGACTTTACCACCTCGCTGGGCAACATATTCCAGTGCATGACAACCCTCTCCATGAAGACATTTTTCCTAATATCCAATCTAAACCTTCCCTGGCGTAACTTGAGGCCATTTCCTCTCGTCCTTTCATTTGTCACTAGGGAGAAAAGGTCAGCCCCCACCTCACTACACCCTCCTTTCAGGTAGTTCTTCCTCACATTGAGCTAGATGAACCCAGGCTGAAAGAAGATAATTTTCTACTGTTTGGGTTTTTTTCACTTACTTGGCACCATGGAAAGTATGTAACACACATGATGTAATGATTCATATATCTGTGAAGCTATTATTTGGACCAGAAGCAGACCATTAAGAGTTAAATTAAATAAGTGAAAATGTAATATAGCTGAGGAAAATTAACCATTAAACATTATGAATTTAACAGTGATGGAGAACATCTTTCAAAGAAGATTTTCCTCAGACTATTTTTTGTCTATTATACATCTAGTACCTGCTGACCAGGAATGTTTTCACTGTGAGGGTGACAGATCACTGGAACAGGCTGCCCAGAGAGGTTGTGGAGTCTCCTTCTCTGGAGACATTCAAGACCAATCTGGACATGTTCCTGTGTGATCTAATCTAGATGATCCTGCTTGGGCAGGGGGTTGGAAATCTTTCAAGGTCCCTTCCAACTCCTAATATTCTGTGATTCTGTGACCATGTTCACGTACCTATGCAAATATACATATACGTCCACATCAAGAATTTACAAAACTAGCTAAGCATTTATTCACAAGAGAGCTATCTTCAAGGAAAAAACAAAATATTTTCTACTAAAATCAGTAACTTCAGCAAGACTGTGGGTGTCTTTCAGTTTCAGTATAAGAGTAAAATAAGTTACATTTATAAAGCAGAATGTCTCATGGTTTGCTAGAATTATCATGGTTTAGGCAGGAACAAATGTTAGAAATTACATCCCTGCAGATGGAAATCTATGAGCTAAATCTGCCTGGGAGTGCATTGAAGATAAGATTAATTTTTTTCACCTTTCTTTTTCTCCATATTTTGTTCAGACTCTCCTAAAATAGAATGAAACATTTCTGAGTCTTCAGTGAAAGCAAATACCTAGCTGAAAGTTAGGGCTCTTCTGTATTCATCTCAGTGGTGTGCTAACTCTGAAATGGTGACCGATTCACTGCTATTACTGTTTATGTATATAGTTTAATTTAATCAAAACTGCAAAATTACTAAATGTAAAGAATCATTTAAAAGCATATTTCAAATTGGTGACACATAATATACAAATCTGTTTTAAATTACTTTGACGGCAAATTCTTTTATCTCAATGTTGATAGAACTGTGTTTTCTGTTTTATTTGGGTAGAACAGTTTCAGACTATTCAACATTTCCTAGGTCATCTTAGGCAGAATTGGTTGTGGTTGTGAACATTCAAAAGGAAGAAGAAATGCCTAGAAATGTGTCACTGAGCAGCTGCTGCAGATAACTGTAGAAAGGAAGGGCAGAGGACCATTAAGGGGACTGCCCCAGTCTCAACTCCTGAAAACACAAGCTTTATACAGTCATGGCACACATATATAGGTGTTTCATTTCTTCCTCAATTTTTTAATATGCCACTCAATTACAAATAATTTAAAAAAGAGAACAACTCTGCCTCGGAATAGAGAAAATGAAACGTACCGGTGCCATAACTGAAGGACAGTTTGACATCAGTGATCCAATGCATTATAATGACACAACCATGGCAAGGATTCTTACAAAGTTCAGAATTTACCAGCAGGCACAACTCCAAATAAAATTAAAAATAAAGTGTTCCAGTGTTCACAGAACTGCATGTTTCTATTTTAAGAAAAATTGCAGAGGGGTGGAGTTGGGGAGAAGGGGGGTGGGGAGAAAATTCCTTTTTTTTTGATCCCAGGGCTACAAATTTAAAGTATGTATCTGTGACACTGAAGTAAAATCTCTATGGTTCAAGCTTTTTCTGGCACATTCTCCAGCAATATTCTCTCACTTCAGCCTTTGATCTATGTATGTAGGTCAAATGTCCATACAAAGCAACTTGATATCCTACTTCAGATACTGGTCAGCAGTAGATATTTAGGGAAAGAGTATAAAAACTGTGCGACATCTAGAGCTTGGCATACCTTTCTGTCTTTGAACATGTTATGTTCAAATGTTATGTTTTAAAAAATTTACTATCCAAACATTTTTATGAATATCCTGTCCCTTTTACATACATACCTACATAGATCTATACATATATATATATGTGATATCCTGTGGCAGTGAGTTATGCTATTTAATCATGCGCCATTTGAAAAATCAAACAAACATGCTTATTGCAGGTTTTAAACCTCCTGCATAACCTTTTCTTTAAGTGCCACCTACTCATGTTGCGAAAGAATGAGTATTCCCTTTCATCTTTTACCTTCTCTATATTTTCATTGTAACCCAAAATGATTTTTGGTTGGTTTTGTTTTTTTTTTTCTCCATGTTCAGAGTTCTGCTTCGCCTACAGTTTTCCCCCAAATAGAAGCTGCTCTGTAGCACTGGGCATCTCTGCCAACATTATCTTCGAAGAAATAGTTTCAGATTTCAGAAGTTAAATATTCTACATTTGTCTAATATTGCTCTTATGAGATACTAGCCCTAATTCCTCACTGTTACAGTTTGTGTTGCTCCTGCTATAGCTAAGGATGCTTGCAAGGAAGGCTTAATCCAACAGCTGTTGTGGGAGAAGTGAGAAATGATGGGTGGTGGTAACATGTGAGTCAAAGGAGATGCTGGTGGGTCACCTGACTCTGAGCTGAAGCAAAGGTGGAGGCACTGAAGTTTCAGCTTGGAAAATAGACACTTTCTAGGATCATTCATCTGGATGTAGGTGAGCTGTCTCTGAGTACTTACATCTTCATATAGTTACCAAGTTAAGAGGAAGTTGGAATCCAGATGTAATAACTGGTCAATGCCAAAAGTAACACTTCCACTTTCTCAAATTTTATCTACTGCAGAAGACAAACCTCCTACTTGAGATTACCTTTGTTCACTAAACAAAACAGTTAATAGTTGACTTAAGAGTTATCACTTTTTAAAAATTTTGGTTCATCTTTTACCCAGTTTGATTTCCAATAAATATTATTGCCCACATGATTCCTGTGAGTTCATAACAATTGTACAGTTATTTGACTGTAATTGGGGAGGGCATTTTATCACTATCGAAACGTCAGTTAATTTCGCATTCAATACAAAGTGGTACTATGTCCCAGAGGAGATCTTCCTGTGCTTATCAGCTGGGCCAGGATCTATGATTATGGTGCACGTCAGAAATACATAATAAATCATACAAAAAAGCAGCACTAATTAATTAAAAGAGAAGAAAATCTAAATATTTGCAGCACTGAATAGATCTGCACAAGAGCCTTGAACAATGCTTCAGTGGCTTTAATTTGCATAGCAGTTGGCAGTACAACCTCCCCTGTTAACTAAAATTTTATTCACCATGAAACTTTCATTCTTGTACATCCTAAATATATGTGTATAAATTAAGTTACTGATGATTTGCTGATAAGCTCATATTAGCTGCATATGATAATTGCAAGGCAGTAAAAGAATGAACATAAATTGTGCTATAGGAAGGGGGAATATAAAACCCGACTACTTTCACGAAACCAAATTAAATTTCTGGACAGTTCAATTACAACTCGCTTAAGCATGGCATTAAATCTTCTGCATTCTGCAATGTTACACCAAATGAGTGACATCTCCAGATCATTAGATTTCATTTAAAATAGAATTTCACGAGTGTAAAAACTGTGCTACATCTATACAAATATCATTACTCATTACAGATTAACGGAATTTATCGTGAAGGATTTGGGAAATGTTGATTAAAATAATACAAATAATCTCTGCTGTAATTTTAAACCAACAACAGCTTTATCGCAGTAAGTGCCAGGGTGAGGCCCTTACAAAGCTGTAACACATTTTGAAGCATCATATAACATTCACGTAATTTCCAGAGTTGTCATTAAAAAAGAATTGTCAGACTGTGTAGCTTTTAGCAAAGCTGACTGAATAGCAGACCAAACTTATTCATGGTGAAGAAAAAGTACGTAAAGTGTTTAAGAAATCATAGAATAATTTAGAATAAAGGACCTCTGGAGATTTTCTAGCACAGCCTCCTGCTTGCAGCAGGGTCAGCTAGATCAGGTTCGTCAGGGCCTTCTCCTGGGGGTTTTGGTTATTTCCAAAGCTGGAGATTCCACAAGGCTTTTGGGCTACTTGTGAGAGTTCTTAGCTACTCTGGGGGAGCAAGGAAAATCTAATTGAAATTTCCCTTGTTGCAACATGTGTCCATTGCC
Source organism: Heliornis fulica (assembly GCA_013399135.1). Taxonomy (NCBI): domain Eukaryota; kingdom Metazoa; phylum Chordata; class Aves; order Gruiformes; family Heliornithidae; genus Heliornis; species Heliornis fulica. The sequence goes on from VXBZ01009234.1 coordinate 16,144, forward strand.
CCATCCCACTGCTACAAGCTGTGAAGCTGCCTCTTTGATCTGTATCCTCTCATTAGATAGATGAAGATGAAGGTAAGATACCACTGACTGACGAGATATTTCTATTGTTGCATTGCAATAACTGCAACTTTCTTAGATTTTTATTTTATATTTGTAAAGTATCTCCTTGGTGTTGGTCAGAAGACAGGTGTCTCAGCCCCAGATTCTATGGATTTGCTGTAGCTAAGGACTTTGTTCAGATATGACAACCTTCTATATAAAATACTATTATTCAGTAGACATAGTATACTAGCAATAATTCTGTTAGCAAAACATCCTCCTACCTGAAAAAAAAATTTCTTACAACATGATAAAACAAATATTATGTTTGTTTGACTTTTATATATGATAGTTTAAAAGGAATTCTTATTAAAAACAAGAAACCAAACAAATATAAATATTCAAAAAATATAAACACACATTGAACTATGAAAATAATATGATATTTGAAAGTGCATTTGAAACACTGGGGACATAGGCAAGTGAACCATAATTCTCGTCCTTTTTCATTTATGCTCAGGAGTGATTTTGCACACAAGACACCTGTAGGTAGTAAGGGA
>VXBZ01009235.1:0-54172 GCA_013399135.1 Heliornis fulica
GAAGGTCTGGACGAAGTCTTGTGAGCTGGCTCAGTCGTGGAGCAGTCCTAGTGTGGGGCTGTCGCTGGAAGCAGGGAGCTGTGGTTAATCTTTGTCTGATGCTGAGCAGCAGCACAGTTGGAGATCAGCTCCTCAGGCAGCTGGTCAAAATCCTCCAGGGGAGGGGGAGGTTTTTATTCGTGACTCTACCTTCAAGTCATGCGTTGTTTACCTGGTTCCTACAGTTGCTTTTGGCATGGGTGTTGTCTCAAACACGGGTTCATTACCCAGTCTGCAGCACAGCAGAGGTATGTCTGCTGTGTCAGCAGAGGTATGTCCTAGTGGGAATGGGTGCTAGGTGATAGCTCCACAAAGCCATATCACAAGAAATACAGAATTTCTAATCTATTTATCTTGCTACAGGATTAGAAAACCCTGCTTAAATTACAGTAATTAATAATTACACACATGCATCATCTACTGTTGGTCCAGCATATCCAGATTAGCAGGCATGCTCATTGAATGTGTGTATAGGTCTTTTAATTGGGTGGGTGATTGTGATCTCCCCCTGCTACCTTCACCTTTCTCCCAGTTTTTGATTACTTCAGGCCTCTCTGGCAATGCCCCAGCTCTGGCACCTCCTGGGGCAGGATGTTTCCTCTTCGTCAGATAGTCTATAGCTATTCTTGAAGGATACTCTTTAGCAAAGCACAGTCCCTATCAGTCCTTTGTCCCTTCTTAAAAAGTAGAGTTCTTAGCACAGCAAGGCAGGATGTTTAACCCTAAATTAAATAGTGTCAGAGCACTAACCGAAACAGATTTTTGTCCCCATGAAAATTCTACTATATGGATATCGTGTGGAGGGGAGGGATGGGCTGTGCTGCTGAGGGGGTCCTCCAATCTCTAGGAACCCTCATTGCCAATGAGCAGTGTTCTGGCAGCAGGTCATTCCAAGGTATTTACAAAAGGATTAAAAGTTGGGGGTCGGGTGGGGTGAGGAATCCAACACAGTGAAAACCAGGTGTGGTGGACAAACACACATACACATGGGGACCTTACCTGCCTGTGGTGTTGCAGCTGTTTTCACCTGGACAGTGGGGAGAGAATGTGTCAGGGAGGGGGCTTTTCCAAGGACACCTTTCAGCCCAGTGTAACCAGCTTTGCCACAAGGTTCACACCTGCTGAGCTTTCTTGGTTTTCAGGGATGCATTTTTATGCTGAGGTATCAGTCTGGGAGATTCATAGGAGAATGGAGGAGTGGGCTGAGATGAGCCCCTTGTGTGTGACCCTCAGGTGTAGGACCTGCTTCTTCACTTGAGAAGTAGCAGCCACTCCCCATCACCTGGTGATGTGTGCAGGGGACTTGCTGGTGAGGTTTGTGTTGGCCCCATTTGATGGGGCAAAGGGAAAGGTCAGCAGCANTGTGTCTTGCAAGGGGAAATTTTGTTTTATTGTTCTGAGCAGCCAAGATGTGATGTCCCTGGAACAAACCAGTGTGGGGTCATTTCCTATTTATCTGTGCAGGACAGTGGTTTTTATTACTGGGATCCATGCGCTCCAGCTGATAACCTGGAAGCATTAGAGTGGAATATGCTGTGTGGCAGCAGTCATTTGCCTGTGGTGTATGTTCAGTGAGGGTGAACTTCCAAGCACTTTAAGATAGAACAGCTTCTGCGTGCTGGAGCACATACTTGTCCTGGGCTTTTTCCTGGGGGTTCTGTTGGGAGGCTGGGATGTGGTGGGAGAGTAGAAACTCAGTCATGCTCTGCTGTATGTGAATCACAGAATGTCAGGAGTAGGAGAAGGACCTTGAAAGATCATCTAGTACATGCCCCTGCCTGAGCAGGATCACCTAGATTAGATTACACAGGGACACGTTCAGATTGGTCTTGAATGTCTCCAGAGTAGGAGACTCCGCAACCTCTCTGGGCAGCCTGTTCCAGGGCTTTGTCACCCTCACAGTGAAAACATTCCTCCTTACATTAAGATGGAACTTTCTATGTTCCAGCTTGGAACCATTTCCCCTTGTTCTATCACTAACCAACACAGAGAAGAGCCTGGCTCCATCCTCCTAACACCACCCTTAACATATTTATAGACATTAATGAGGTCACCCCTCAATCTCCTCTTTTCCAAGCTAAAGAGACCCAGCTCCCTCAGCCTGTCCTCATAAGGAAGGTGTTCCACTTCCTTAACCATCTTGGTGGCCCTGTGCTGGACTCTGTCAAGGAGTTGTATGTCCCTCTGGAACTGAGGGGCCCAGTGATGCCAAGTGATGTTTCATAAACATTGGCCAGGCTCAGGTTCCGAGGAAGGACTGTACGTGCTTTGCAAGACAAAGAATTTGTCTCTTGGGAAAATGATGGATTTTTCAATTGCTTTTGTGGATTTTTCGTAGTGCTGTTATATGCTAATTGAAAGATGGTGCTCTGGTGTGGAGTGTGGGCCCTGCCAATTCATAGGAAAGCGCCTAAATGGAGGCTTGGACAGAGCTGCTTCATGTGGCTCTGGACCTGGAGTAGCTCGGAGTCTGGAGCCAGGGGAAGGGCCTGTCAGAAGCAGGCTGACCTGAGCTGCATAACCACACCAACAAATGAGTCTTTATCTGGGCGCTGTTGGATGGGGATCTGCAGGGGAAAAAGATACTCTAGGATAGTATGAACTACTTGTCACTGAAGGCTGAAGCCTGGGTGTTAAGCTGTGTCAACTGAGTTGATTGCACACAAACACACACACACATTTCAGGATCCTCTGTTACAGTCTAATCTCTCAGTAAACTTACTTTCAAATCATTAACCTAACTGGGCTGCTCAAGGACTCTGCTTACACAAGTAAGTCATGATCAGCAGACAGTCCCCTTACCTCACAGGCTTCTCTACCACCCCGCAGGTGAATGTCTCCAAGCTCTAGTTTGTTTGGTCAAAGTTGAGAAACCACCTCTGTGCCTGTTTCCACATTACAAATGCAGAAAGCAGTAGGATGCTTTATGTTTTATTTCTTTCAGACTGGTAGCGGTCCCCTGTTTCTTCCCATTTACTCTGTCTTCATACTTAGAGCTTAAGAAACCTCCCATTTATTTAATGTAAACAAGTAGCAATTCTTGATGCACACTCATTTTTTTCATGTTGTTTCCCAAGCATCAGATGCATGTGCATAAATGGGCCAAAGATCTAAAATCATAGTGCTAAAAGAACCCAGGGAAGAAGTGCAGAGTTAAAAAAACAACGACACAGAAAGCCACCATTTTTATATAAAATGCTTGGAAGTGTTGATTTGGTAAAAGTACTAGTTGTGTGACATTCTACAGTAGCTAAGTCTATGATTTACTTAAAAATCATTTAATGTAATTAATTCAAATGCATGGTCACCATTAATTTTAATCTCTGCAGTAATTTCATTCCATGTCAGTTAATAGAAGGAGTGATTTTGTTTCCTAGGAAGTAATGGCATGCTAAAATTATTCAGGATGGAACTGTTCTGACCTAGAGTTTTCTGTGCTGAACAGAATTGCACAGATCTGTTAAGCTTGCAGTATTATGAAGGCCCAAAGAGTTTCCTTAATTCTTCTTGTATTAAAACATTGCCTAGGATAAGACATTTAAAAACTAACACGTGATAGCCCATCCTGTAATTAATAGCTGTCTATTAAAAGAAAAGTGCAACTAATGCAGAAGATTTAAAGTAGGAATCAAGAGGAAGAAGTGGGAGGCAAAAAGGTTATTTCATTTATGAATGGTGTGGTCGAAGTCTGGAGATTGAGCTTGATGCTTTCATTGGATGGTGGTGGTAGTAGACCTTTCAGAAATGCCTCGGGTGTTAGTTCGTATCTGTTGTGTTGAAGGCTAATGAGGTTTGTACTGGTGCTGAACCATCTGCTGCTTAACAACTGTGAATCCTAAAACATCAGGACACTGCGAATACTGCAATAGAAAGTGGCAAGTTAGTGACTAGAAAATCCCCCATGCCAGCATCAGCAAAAGCACTTGTTCTCTCTGAAAGTCAAGGCTATTACTCTCAACCAGGGTACTCCCTCCCTGCCCCTCAACCCCAGTGTGCAGCAGAATGACAGGGCAGATGTGCAAACCTCGCTGTAGAAAACAAAACTCATGCAGGACTGCAAAGCCTTCGCTCACAAAGTCCAGGGCTCCTGGCAGTTAATCACCAAACATAGCCTGGGAACCCTCTGAGGAGGGCTTGGACACAACTTTGCAGTTACAAATGACCCTAAGGGTGGCCTCTGACTGGTACATCTGGTTCTGGGCTGAAACACTCAAGTGTTTGACTTAATAAAAATGGTCCTCTGCAACATGCCTCTGTCTTCAGGTTGACTGTCAGTATTTTAGCAAAGCTGATGGCATGTCATTCCTCACCACTTTCCCTTGTTTGTTATCTGACATTTACAGCACATCTTGCACATCTTAAATAGGGACAGTCAGACAGCGATGTGTCCTGCATAATTAGAACCTGAGGACAAACTTCGGGGATTAAATTATTTGGTTACTTGCTCTAAATAAAAAAAAGCATGTGACACCTAAAATAACTGCCAGCAGATGACAATAAAAAGAAAACACAAAGGTAATACTCCTGAGCACGTATGTTATAAACACCTAGAACTTTCAAAATGAGTATTTCCCACACCTACTAAGATATACAGATTTATTTCCCACTTCTGCCAAGGACAATTTTCAGTTACTCCCATGGTGAGTCTAGTGAAATGTCTTTGGCAGCCAATATGTCTGATTTCAACACCCTATAAAAACAGTCTGATCTGAACTCTCACGATATTTGAGGACTGCACAAGAGCTAAATTCCAAGTTTTTAATGTATGCATACACCAAATATTTTACTTCCCTCACTCCCCCCATTCTCTGAAGTCATACTGTTGTTACCATATAGCTCTTTTGGGTTATTTATATAGAAAAATGTTTACCTCTTCCCTGTCCTTAGGAGGTCAAATCCTTCATTGATTTTAGTGAAAGGAAGTGTATGGGTTATTAATGGATCCAGAACAAATTTTTTCTTCATGTAGTCAGCAACCAGTCTAGGGACTGAATCTTTGCTTTTCCAGCCTGAAAAAGTCCCCAGACAACAGAAAATGAAATAGTAAATGCTTATGACAATAGATAAAACTGATGGCAGGTTAAATTTTTAGATAAATGGTCTATTGCAGAATAGTGTGATGAAATTTTGCAGCATGTCTTTAACTTTCTAACACAGAATGCCAGTAGAAAACACAGGACAAAGTGCAGTTGAACATACCAGAGTAATTGGTTGTGAGTGAGAAAATTTACTGTTGGAAATAAATCTGCGGCCTTCAGATTTGAATTGGGTGAGCTAGGGCTTGCAGAGCGTAGGACTCTGCCCCGAGAGCTCAGAAATGAGAAAGAACTGGAAGGGACCGATGATAGGGGGCTGAGCTGGGCTGTAACCAATGTGGAGTCCAGGTGGGTCTAACCCGTTACATCCTTTAGAGTCCTGACTCTCCATCTCTCATGCGTTCTCTTCCCTGTCTCTTTGTCCCTCACATTCTCCTTTTTGCTTTTGCCCTATTAGTTCTTTTCCTCCTTCTCGTCTTTCCTTTTCCTCATTTTTCTCTTCCCTCTCCCCCCCTACCTCCCCCCCCACCCCTTATCCAGTTCTCTTCTTTCTTCTTTTCTCTTCATCTGTTTTTATTTCTTTTTGTCCCTTCCTTCCTCCTCTTTCTTATTCTCTTCTACACTTCTCTGTATCCCTTTCTTCCCCCCCCCCCGCACCTCTTTTTGGTCTTTTAATCTCTTCCTTTTTCTGCCTCTTCTCTCCCTCTGTTTTTCCCTTCCCTCCCTCTGTTTTTCACTCTCTCCAATGCCTCTCATCATTAACTAACTTCCCATAATTATTTCCCTTTGTGCTTCTTTGTCAGCAAAACAGCTATCAATGTCACTTCCAATAGAGCAATGAATTTGGGTATTTCCCATTTAATTTACAAGTTTCCCAAGCCAGCTAAATCACATCTTTCCAAGCATTTACCTCCAAAGACAGACCCTTTCCAGGTGCGGCCAGTGAAGAGGAGCATGGGGTCAAAAGTGATCTTTTGTGCTGCTGGGGGCACCCCCACAATCACACTCACCCCGTAGTTGTACTGGCAACAGGCCAAGGCTGCAGTCTGCATTAGAAACAGAGATCCCAGAGTCATGCATGATTTTCTGGTGGCTCCCCTCAGACCTCAGCTTGAAATTATTTTTTTTGTAACCAAAACAACCTCAAACAATTTCCATCTTGTCTGCTCACACCACTGTATCTGCTGTCACGGGCTGGGTACATCCTGGCTTTCTTCTGCTTCCCCATTGTGTCACTAGTGATAAGCCACTGTTGGAAAGCAGATAGCGGACTGTGTGAAATCCAGCCACCCTGCTTAGGCCAGGGGACTTTGCTGGGTTTCCCCCTCCTCAGTTTCTGAACATGCTCTGTCCCTGCATCTTGGTGGCAGATAGCTTGACTTAACGAGTTTGAAGTTAGTTTGACACTTGGCCAGTGGCTCTCAGCTCCTCACCTCTGGTGCTTAGAGGGCTAGTGAGGAGGGAACTAGCAAACTAATGCCTCATTTTGCCCCAGCTTTTGGCTACATACCATGGTTTCAGTACGCCCAATGACCTCAAAGGAGTAGTCCACGCCATGGCCAGTCATTTCGATCAACACTTCATGAATAGGCTTTTTGAAATCTTTAGGGTTGACACAGTCAGTGGCTCCCAGCTCCTTGGCCTTGGCAAACTTGTCACTATTGATATCAACGGCAATGATGCGGGAAGCTCCAGCTGCCTTGCAGCCCATGACAACAGAGAGGCCGACTCCTCCAAGGCCGAAGACAGCACAGGTGGATCCTGGTTCCACCTATAATAACCACAAAACCACAGCATACTATTACAGTCTAGATGAAGTACAGTGCATTTTCTTACAATCAACATTTTCACTTAAGCTGTGTCTTGTAGTTTAGGGATTACCAGCTGAGAAGCAATTTGCACACACAAACCTGCCCATGCAGTAACAGGCTATTCTGTTATAATCCTACATGTGACTACAATGCCTTGTCCATAAAATACATACCAGGCTCTCATTACACATCTCAGCTTCAGACTTAGAGACACTTTTTTTTTTAAATGATGCTTTGTATTCCAGTGTTGTTAAGATCTGTAATGTCACTCCTCTGGAGACAGTGCCAGCTGGTAAAGTCATGTTCATGTACTGCTATAAATTACAAGTGCTGAATATATAGACTTCTAGGTATGCCTAGACTTCAGTTACCATGAACCAAATCTCTGGTAACATTTTTTCTAGGGGTGATGAAGCTATGAGGGAAAGCTTAATAGATGGTGGTATTTTTACTGGGTTTTGAGTAGAGGACTTCTGCGTACCTTAGAGGCAGAGAACCTGCAGTAGGCAAAGAACTAGCATCTTCCTTCCACCCTGAACTCAACAGTCAACACCTCACTTGCTCGCAGGCCACACAGTGCTGACCGGACCTCCTGACATCGCAGAAACACCCACCACAATACTTACCTTGGCAGTCTGCACAGCAGCCCCATAACCAGTTGAAAATCCACATCCAATCAGACAAACTTTTTCCAGAGGAGCAGCATCATCGATTTTGGCTACAGAAAATTCATGCACTACAGTGTATTCAGTGAAGGTACTTGTACCAATAAAATGGTGAATTACTTTTCCTTTACAGGTGAATCTGGTAGTACCATCAGGCATTAATCCAGCAGCTGCAGCGATGCTGTTTGAAAGATGACCAGAAATAATGGAAAGTGAAATCTGTTGAATCTGATCAGGTTTGTATAAATAAAAATCAAATAAGGGGTTAGGTAACTTGGGAAAACTCACTCATTTTTACTGCACAGATTACCCTTGGTGTTTAAGCAACTTTTGCACTCCCCACACTGTGGAACAAAGAGTGGAATCACCTTGTCTCCTAGGAATATAGAACAATGGCAGAGGATTAAAAAAGGCATACAAAAAGCATACTAGTAAAAGAAAAATTAGGTAATCCCTAGGCAAATGTGCATTAGGAGTGCAGTGCTGGTTTTATTTCCTTTGGCTGCCCTTGAGAGATAAAGCATCTCTCTCTGCTAGAAAGGACAAAATTAGGGCAAAGTTACATCAATCTTAGTGTGCAAAAGCCCTGATGCCTTTCACAGAATTGAGTCTGAATTATATCATAAACCTGTGCTAGCTACTGACATTCCCAAAGTACTCACTCAGCAGTTTATTGCATCTTCCACTTAAAAAGAAAATAGTAATATACAGGTAAAGAAACCGAGAAAAAACGGAGTTCCAGTAGGACAGCAGATTGGAGTGCCAAGGTAACAGGGCTGTAAACTGCACGCACAGGGAGTGGGGTGTTAAGCCTTCATCTGCCAGCCCTCTTGGGTCTCTTTCCTGTTTGGAGTTTTAGTACTGTTGCATTGGGGTAGAGATGAGCAAAGTATTTGTCAGAGAAGCAGTGACACACACAAGCTGAGACAACATCTCTAATTAACTCTAATTAACAAAGTAGAACATAGTTACCCAGTGACATTTTTTTACTGCTATGCATTTTCCACAGCAGCAATGTATGGTAAATCCCTAAAAATCTCTGAACAGGTAATCCCTAAAACAGATCAGTGGGTGATTTGCCAGTTGTAGAAGTGACTAATCCTTGAAGTGCAAAAAATAGGAAAAAGTCTATGGAACATGAAATGCCCCATATTGCCCCACCCTCAGTTAACTTAAACTGTAACGTGAGTTTAGCGACCCTTCTGCTAAAGAAACTTTGCACGTCTTGGAGCCTTTTTACACTTGAGGTGTAAATGAAGCAAAGTCTGAGAAAGCAGGCCTGAACACACAAAAAAAACACCTGTTTCAGCTCACCTGGAAGCACGTGGCAGCTAGAATTAGACAACAGAGTTATTTAAGAATACAAATGTAAGAGAAAAAGCAGACTTAACACTGAAATTTGCGGTGTACGTGTCTGTTTGCAGTTCAAGCAGAAAAGCCTCATAAAACTTATCATACATACCAACTTACTTTGGGTAGACTTCATACTTGTTACCAGTGCAAACAAAGACACTGGAAGTACAGAGGCATTAAAAGTGATGTACTTAGTTGTTGTAGCAAGCTGCCTGGATAAAATTCCACATTTCTATGCAGATTTTGTTTGTTGTTTGTCTTAATAGTTTAGCCTTTGTTAGAATTTGTTCATTCCTGTACAGGTGTGCAGAAATCCCATCTCATCTTGCAGCAGTTGGGGTAAAACCAGCATCTTTCACCGACTATCTGCTCACTGTAGTTCCAGGGGAACCAAGTGAGAGGAGCAGCTGGCCCAGATGACTATGTCCTCAGAGCAATGCATCCCTAAGAGTTGTGTTGCCTCAGCTGCACTAGTGCTGCACAGAAGAAAAGCCTGCAGCAGGCTGGGCACCCCAGTTGTGCCCTGGTGCTTCTGAAGTGAAGTAATAGAACACGCAGACCTAACTTTGGGTCTGTTTAGCTGTTAGGAGAATTAAAAGAAGGTGCTTTTGACGTGTTGTCTGGTGCTTTGCATTGTTATTGAGAGAGATTAGCTGTGTAAACTCTGTTTAAAAGCAGCTAACACCTGATTCCTATGACCAATAGTAAGTAATCCCATGTCAGGCAAAGCACTATTTAGGTGGAAAGCAAGCAGCAAATGTGTTTGCTGAAACCAAAAGAAATGTAATAGAAAATCCTAAAGCCAGTCAAGATTTGGAACACAGAAAGATGTAAACGGCATGTAGTGTCCTTTAAGATGTCCTTGAAAGAACAAATGGGAACATTTTCCTCTGCCGTACCAGTACTCACACATGTAATCATCTTTTACTTAAACAGGAGTCTGGAACCTCAGCACAGGGTTTGTGTTCATTGCTGTTTCATACCTGGTTTGAATGAAGTTACTCCCTGCCCAACACTCTCCACAACACCAGCTGCTTCATGTCCAAGAATTATTGGAAAAGGCATAACCAGTGCACCAGTTACCACATGGTCATCAGAGCGGCAGATGCCTGTGGCCATGATCTGATGAAGAGGAACAACAAGAATATTTCCGCATTTAACTACGTCATGTCATATGCAGAAGTGAGGTGGTGTCATATATTTGAAGAAGTCACTTGCTTCTCTCCAAAACAACATATGCAGGTAAAAGACTTTTGGTTGTGTGATTCGTAATTTTCAAGGTCTGTCTTTACAAAGCAAGGCTTCTCTGTGAATGTTTGCTGTGCATTGCTGAACTCTGTGGGGAGTTTCACTGATAATCTCACAGAACTAGAGCTCTACTGATACGATATATGAAGAACAAAGGAAATTATTCCTAGTATTTCTATATAAATACATAAATTGAAAAGATTGAAATATTACAGATGTATTAAAATATGTAAACATACTTTAACTACCACATATTTATGCATAGAAATATAATATTCTCATATTTATACTCTATAGTTATGTTATATAAAACATGTATTATACAATGCTACATATAACTACATGGTAGTTATATTTTATTTATGTATTTTAAAAATATATGTATGTTACCTATACAAACCTTTAGGCTACACATATACAAATAGTATTTGATAATCATGTTTTCCCTTTTATTGCAGGTAGCACAGTGGTGTTTCTTCTGGAACATTCAGGTATGTCTTTATAACCTCTGTTATGTGAAATGGAGTTGTTAGCCACATGAGAGGATTTTCCTGACTTGCGTAACACTTGAAACTGCTCAGAAATTAAACCAGCTGCTGAGTTCCACTGAAAATATTCCTGAAATGTAGCAGTTACAAAGGGAAGCCCCTGCCCCTACTGAGCTATTTCCTAGCACAGATTGAAAGATAATTCTTTGCTCCATATGATATTTTGCCTTGTACTGTAATTTTCCAGCCTACTAGAAGTATGGGTTTCATAATAAACAAAAAACCCAGCCCCGAAAACCTTTTTTTAAGGATCTTGTGATCAAATATAAGACTTGAAGCATGTTCCATAGGAGATGACTGCATGGTAACTACTCACCTAGGGAATGTTTTCCAACTGGATCCTGCAAATCTATAGAAATAATTTTGATAAACAGCAAGATAGAATGCAAGTCATAATAGTTGTTTTAAATTTTAGTTTAGTACCTTTATGCGAACTTCGTGTGCTTTTGGTGGGGCAACTTCCACTTCCTCAATAGAAAATGGTTTATTGGCTTCCCACATTACTGCTGCTTTGCATTTAATAACCTGCAAACAGAGCAAAGAAAAAGGGAATAGCACTGCCATTTGCAAGTCATTACACAGATGCTTAGATTTTTGCACGTGAAACTTCTGCTTATATTTTGAAATCATCCCAAAACTCCCAATACCCAAGACTGATTTTTAGCCTGTTAGGCTAAAGTTTGTCCATTAGCTTCTGAGGCTGATGGGCCTCTGGGCTGCTCTGATCATCTGTCCCTGAGAGCAAAACCTGGTCAGACTCAATGATAGTGGCCTCCTCCTGTCCTCCATACCCATTCCTGTTCTTCTTTGGTGGTCTCTAACCACTGCTGAAACCTGGAATATGACTTTTCCACGTCGACTCGGTTAAGTCCTTGGTCACTCTAGCTGATCGCACATGGTTGGGTGTCATTATCTTGAGAATGGAGGCAACTTAACACCAGTGTGCTGCAAAGCTCTCTGGGAAAAATAAAGGAACTTCTGCTTCAAAAGCTTTGATACTAAGAAGTTGAAAGGACATCTGTTAACAAATTGTCAACTGGTAACAAAAAAAAAAATGTTAGGAAATACTAAACATCTGAAATCAAATAGTGCACTTTGAAAAGCCAGACACAAAGTGGGAATGAGTGCAGCACTTTGAAAAAGACATACTCAGGAAAGGTTTGCACCAAATGTAATGATTTGTGTGTAAAATACAAGCCTGATCAGTAAATATCACAAGTGAGGCCAAAGATTACATTTTAAAGAGCCACATTTTCTAGGAAACTAAAAAAAAGTGTTTATGTATTTATACATGTGTTGCATGTAGTACATGCTTGCATATGCAAAGCACACGTTTTTAAGAACAAATGTAGCTAAGAACTGCCAATTACTGAGAATAAATATCTCCTACAGTTAGATACTGGTTAACTATGTATTGTTCTGAAGGTTGAGTCCCTGGGAACTTTTACTGACTCTTAACAGGATCCCACAGATGCACCAACAGCACACACCCAGTTCATCTGCTAAGGCAAGCACTGGTGGAAATCAGGGGATTTTTTTTAAGTTTGTGTGTTCTACCAGCCTTACAAGTTAATGAAGCAGGTGATGGTAAGCACAGAAACACACCCTCTTACAGAGTGCAAGGGTTATGCAGCTTGGTCACATATACTGCACACTAACACACACACAAAGTGAAAACAAGGCAATTTAGTTCCATCACAACACTTAATCTTCCATGCTTAGCCCAAGGCTGGGTGGAGGACTGAACTTGGTGAATTTTCCCACAAATTAAGTGCAACTTATTTTGCACTTGCGATATCTCAGAGTTAAAGACAACATCATATTTTGTTTTCCCCTTGTTTGGTTTTAGGCTAGTGAAGACAGCTGGCGGTACCAGCAAAGGATCCTAATATTTTCTTAAGGCACATTCCAGGTACGTGCATGCTTTCAGTTGTTTTCCATCTATGGGTTCCCCTCCATCAAGATCTCTGCATGTCTCCCGGTAGTTAGCACCTCTTGGGTAGTGCAAGAAGCAACATACACTGTCTTCAGCAGTGGTATTATCTAACAGCTCTATTACTTACTTTGTAGCAAAGATGTAAATACTTAGTCCCAGCTCAGTCCTGCATTGCATGAGTACTTTTGGTCTTCATTAACTTAAGCTCCAGACTTGCTATACACATAATCAAATTTAATGACTAACGTTGCCACAGTGACACCTCAAAATCTAACACAACATTAACATGTTTGGGCTTGGGGTTTTTTTTTTAAACAAACTGATAGGAATTATTAAGAAGCTAAAAATAATTTAAACCACTGTGGTATCTCAGAACCCAGAACTGATAGAGCCCATAAATACACTGATCTGACCACTATCATATTTTAAACTGTCCAATAAGAGATTAAAAATAGTTTGATAACCCTGGGGTCAGGTGAGGTTCTTCTTATTCTGGTGCTGTTACCTTATGTTGACTCAACTTTAAATAAACAAATTATTGCCCTGAAGAGTGTAACCACCATTTCTAAGGAGAGTACAGTGGCCTGCAAGTCAAGGCACCTCTCCTGTACCAGCTCCCTCCTAAGCTTTCATCTGTGCCATACCACCAGTACTGAAGGTTTTCCTGCGGAGAAACTGTGTTAAAAAATTCATTACTCAGCTACAGCAAAGAAACTTTTCTAATATAAACGTTTGCTTACTTTGCCTGCTGTGCTCATGTTGACCGGTGTCTGTTTCAAATCCTGCCACAACTGATTTCTTGTGCCAAGAATTCAGTCAGCTGCAAAGCCCTCAGGTTGCTGATACAAGTCCTGGCCAATACACTGGAAGCTGGTCTTGTGAAGTGCTCCTGGAATTGCGCTGCCCTGACTTTTTAGCCAAGCCTCCCAGATGGGAGTCCCACCCCTTCATCAGCCAAAGTGCTAGAACGAAAACTTAACTGCCAATCTGCTGAAACTTGCTCTTTGCACCACTCTCTCTTCCTGATTCCTTTGTCATGCTCTTCCCCACCCTTCCCATATCCCACCTATGGTTGCTCTCAACATCATGGGAAGAAAGCAAAAGCCCTGGCTGGAAGCTGAACCCTCTTTCCACCTCCCAGGGAGGCTGCCCTCTAACCATGCTGCTCTCAGTGGCACTGGAGGTATAAAAGAAAAGAGAGTGGCTTTTGAATTCACAGCAGCAGGGACACAGTGAGAACATGAAAGTCTACTGAATTACTTTGGTGACACTCAGAAGAGCCCAGCTGCTATATGAAACCATGCTGTTGTGTAAGTTGTTTGCTGTGGCTGTGACTCCTCCTGATTCCTTAGTTTTGCAGTTGGGCTACTCATTAATCTGTTGGAACTGCTTTCAGTGAGCAACGACCAAGGACAATGTGCCAGTTGTGCTGATGAGAAAACAAAATAAGTGGGCAAGAAGTTCTGCAAGAAGATGAGTTTTTCTTACCACGTGCAACATCCTGCTTGATTTGCCTGAACAATTGGTTCCATCCACACCTGCAGGCACCATCACTGCTCACATGTCTGCACACTTGGCCTCTCCTGGCACAGCATCCTGGAGCGAGGGATTGGGCGGGAGGGAGCACGGCATGCCTTTGCTGTAGATTTCAAGTCTTGTCCATTTTCAAATTATGCCCAGAAGGTTTACTTGTATAATTGTAATTAATTTAAGAAGAGGAACATGAACAGGAAGCAAGGAGAAATGCAGTAAATGTGTGTAACCTCAGGAAGGTACTTCAGGTGCAGTGGGGCATTCTCGTGACCTCCATGATGCCACTCCAGCTCGCTAGGTACATGAGCTTATTTGGCCAGGGCTAGAAGAACAGAAGTCAGGAGCCCCTGCTGAGTAATTGCACAGACCCACAGAGCAAAAAGAGGAGTCTGGCCTAAGGCTTCCTATGGATGAAGGCTAAAAGAGTCTGTAATTGCTGACCTTTCACCTGGGGAATGGCAGCTCTCAGGGTATTCATCCATACAGTCTGCTCTGCTCTTCTGAATTTGGGTCCTCTCCCCATTCCTCCCCCAAGTCTTTTCGTAGAATCATAGGATTGTTTAGGCTGGAACATCAGGTCCAACCATTAACCTAGCACTGCCAATTCAATCGCTAAACCACATCCCTAAGTACTATATGTATATTGTACCTTCAGGCATGGTGACTCCCACCAGTTCTCTGGGCAGCCTGTTCCTTACAAACCTTCCAGTGATTAAATTTTTCCTAATATCCAAGCTAAATCTCCCCTGACACAACTTGGGGCCATTTCCTCTTGCCCTATCGCTTTTTACTTGGGAGAAGAGACCAAGATCTACATGGCTATACCCTTCTTTCAAGTAACTGTAGAGAGGGCAAGGTCAATCTTAGCCTCCTCCAGGCTGAGCAACACCAGTCCCCTCAGCCACTCTTCATAGGACTTCCTCTTTAGACCATTCACCAGTTTCATTGCTCTTCTCTGGACATGCTCCAGCATCTCAGTGTTCATGCAAAAACTGAACATAACACACAAGGTGTGGCCTCGCCAGTGCCATGTACAGGGGGATGATCACTTCTCTAGTTCTGCTGGCTGCACTATTCCTGATCCAGGTCAGGATGCTGTTGGCCTTCTTGGACACCTTGGCACACTGCTGCCTTTTATTCATCTGGCTGTTGACTGAGACCCCCACATTTTTTTTCTCCTGCACAGCTTTCCACTATTGCCCGCACCCATAGTGTTACATGGGGTTGCTGTGACCTAAGTGCAGGATCCAGCACTGAGCCTTGTTGAACCTCATATGGTTGGCCTTGGTCCTTTGATCCCACCCATCTATAATCCCCCTGTAGAGCCTCCCTACCCTCCAGTAGATCAACATGCCCATCCAACTAGGTGCTGTCTGTAGCTTAGGTAAGGACACGCTTGACCACCTCATCAAGATTACTGATAAAGATACTAGAAGAGAACAGGCCTCAGCACTGAGCCCTGGGAAACACCACTTGTAACTGGTCACCAACTGGGTTTAACTCCATTTACCACAACAGTTTGGGCTCAGCCATCCAGCCTGTTTTATCCAAGTCATGAGCAGCCAGTTTCTCCAGGAGAATGCTGTGGGAAATAGTGTCAAAGACTTTACTAAAGTTGAGGTGACAACATCCACAGTGTTTCCCTCACCCACTAAGCAAGTCACCTTGTCAGCAAATCAAATTAGGTTAGTCAAGCAGGACCCACCTTTCATAAACCCAAGCTTACCTGATCACCTGGTTGTCCTGTATGTGCCAAGCGATGACACTCTGGATGATCTGCTCCCTGATCTTCCCTGGCACTGAGGTCAGACTGACAGGCCTGAAGTTCTCCAGATCCTTCTCTGGCCCTTCTTGTAGATGGGCATAACATTGTCTAGTTATTCCAGTCAGTCGGGATCTCCCTGGTTCACCAGGAATGCTGTTAAATTGTGGGAAGTGGCTTGGTGAGCACTTCTGCCAGCTCCTTCAGTACCCCTAGCTGGATCCCATCTAGCTCCATTGACTTGTGTGTGTCTGAATGGTGTGGCAGGTCACTAACCATTTTGATTATGGAGGCTTCATCCTGATCCCTCTCTCTGTCTTACAGCTCAGAGCGTTGCCTACCCCAAAACCTACTGGTCTTCCTGTTAAAAGACTTGGGCAAAGGCAGATAGGTTAATTTGGCTCTTCTGATTTTCTCCATGCAAAACCCCATGACACCTTTGCAGCCCTCCTGAGTTGCCAGAACCTTCTTCCAAAGGCCAGAAATTCTACATTTTTTTCCCCGAGTTTGAGTCAAAGCGCTCTGTTCAGTCAGGCTGGTCTTCTTCCCTTACAGCTCGTCTTTGGGCACATAGGAGCAGCCTATGTGCCCAAAGTCTTTGTACTTGAAAAATGCCTGGTCTTCCTGGACCCCTTTGGTCTTCAGATTACCTCCCGAGGTACTCTGATGTCCAAGGTGATAGTTCTGCTGACCTCCCACTTTACTTCTCCAAGAATCCTTTCATGATTGCTATACCCAAAACAGCCTCCAACCAACATGTCATCCTGTGTAATGCAGTGTATCACAGTGTAACAACATATTTTTGCTTTACAGAGCAGTGGTGGTAATTAAATCTCTTGCTGATTCTTGAGGGTACAGAGCTATAGATGCCACAGAAATTTTGCCTGCCTCAGAGCCGAAGGCTAGTTACCCTCTGAGAAAGTATAGGCAGTGACTATGACAGAGTTGAAAATTTATGAGGTTAAGACTGGTATTATAACACAAAATATCAACACAAAAATAACATAAAACCCCCTCTAAATTCTCCCAGTGAGGCCTTCAAGGTAGAAGACACATTGTATGTACCCTGTGTCAAAATACACCCAAACCAACGTGACTTACCTTCCTGTAATGTGCTGACAGTTATAGAAAGCCTCAGGAGGTAAGACCTAGTAAGTTGACCTTCCTAGAAAAGCTCATCTCAGAATGAAGTATTTCTAGTTCAGTCCTTTTCTTGACAGCTATCTTTCTCTTTTCTTCTCGTCTTCTGAAGTTCCCATCCCTTTTCTGTATTGGTCTCTTCTCTGACCCCTTTATGTTTCCTTTCCCCTCAAATGTCCTTCATCTCTACAACTATATGCACATCAAATCCATGAAATGTTTTGTCTTTTTTTTTCAAGGAATGGACCTGAGGCCACCTGGAAACCATCTCCTTTAGCCAGAATGGGTAGTCCTACTGGGAACACTGGGCAGTGGATCCTGTCTGCAGCCTGTGCATGGGTAGGTGGCATGGTCTTTAGGCAGAAGGTGGCAAAAAAAAAAGGACTGCTGGTGAAACAAAGTCCCGCTTGCTTAACTGTGTTGCAGGAGCTGCTTTATGTGCATTGCTCTGCCAGATTGCTGAAGATGTCTGGGTGTGAGGCAGCCAGCCGCCCTGGCACGCAGAGGAAGTACAGTTCTGCCCCTTTACAACTTGCTCACACAGGCCCTCAGGCTCAACGCTTTGCCAGAAATACTGATACTTGCCAGAAAATAATTAACTGATCCCTAAACCCCATCCTCTCCCTTGTTAAGGCAGTTCACTATGTGGAAAAGTTGTCATGCTTTATCTACAGATTGTATTCCTTCTTACACAATTAAAATATAGTTACTTTATCAACTTTTTGTCTCACTCTGTCCAGCTGAACATGTGGCATTAATATTCCCTCTCCAGTGATTTATTAACCTCAGCAGAACCCAGTGACAAGTAGCAACAGAGGCAGAAAAGAAAAAACGTGTTGCAGTTGCTAAACTGGTGAGCTAGCACACAGGTGTTGGTAGCAGCAAAGGCCTGTTCATGCAGTGCCAGGTTGTCTTCACTTGGGGACTGTAACTTGGGCAGAGAGCATGAAACACTGACCATGCTTGGTAGATTGTGGCCATAGCTACAGTTTCTGACTATAGGCGCTTGTAGTGGAAGGTGCTTCTTGCACTTCACAGGCAATACAGCCTCCTTCTGACTCCTCACTCCTATGAGAGCTGAGCAGCCTGGCATCACCTGCTTTCCTCAACACATGAAGTTGATTCCAGGTAGTGACAGGTAGCAGTCTCTGAAACAGGTTTCTTTTTTTTTTCCCTTAACATTAACAAAACCATTTCTTCAGCACTGAACCTGACCCAATTTAGCATAGGAATGTTATAATCACTACTCAAGTGACTTAATGCTTTAAAGGCAAAAAAAAAAAAATCTTTTAAGGGCACTTATGCATTGCAGATTTTAGTGGCAACTACACATTCTGTCCTACAAATAATTAAAGCATATTAGCTTTAGTTAATACTTAAGCATTTTCTTAAAACAGCTTACTTTTTGCTCCATCTACATTGTTAATACTTTTTCTTTTTTAAGTTTCCCAAGTTACACGTATGTGTCTTTTCAGACAGTGATTTAGCTGATAAAAGATAAATAAGCAAATACAGTTTTAGCCTTCTAGGGAGTCTTTAAGTTGAAAACTGAGTATTTCTTCCTACTCTGTGATAGCAATTTCCAAGTTACTATTTTATGAGTCCCTTTTTCTCTGGAACTTGATAAGCACAAAAGATTAAGCTCTGGGCTCCACAGGTTAGTGGTACTTAGATAAAAATGGTGACATTTCTGAGTCTCACCCTACACAGTACAGAAGCTGTGACTGCTCAACCCCTTTGTATTTTTCTGCTGGCACATTAAGGATGTCCAAAGGATTAGGTACACAAAATGCTGCAGGAGCTCATTAGTATGAAGAGCAGGGATAAAATGGAGCAACAGGTAAGATTCAGAGATTGCATGCAGGGCAGGTCAAATTAAACCTGCTGAGAAAGCTTTGGGGCCATATCTGAGGGTCACACGGGTGTGCATGACAGGGAAACGGAGCTGAATTAAGCACACATGGGATGATGACATACAGTTGTATAAGAACATAAACAGACTTACAGAAAAAAACGCCAATACCTTCCCAGAACACAGAGAAAATGTCAGTAACTTGCAGGACAGTGACTTACTCATTTTAGTAAAGTGAAGCGCAAAAGCCAAAGGTGGGAGCTGCACATGAGCTAAACACCTGTTCTGAAAGCAGGTGGGTTTAGAGCAAGTATTACCAGAATTTGTGAAGAAAAATAATTTCTACAGAGAGTACTGAGTCAAGTATGAACACTCCTTTTTAAAATAATGCCTTTTATCTTCCTTTTAGGTATCTGCAAGTGACAAGCAAGAACAAAGCACATCTTACAGTACCTGAAGTGAAAATGGAGCAAAAGGGAATGAGTATGAAGCAACAAGTTTGTTATGTACTGACGTTAGGAGTGTCATAAGTAGATGCAGGTGTTCCAGCCAATAGACCCCCCTCTTGCTCAGAAGAGAGACCATTAAGCTGCACGTTTCAAAGATGGGCCAAAGTTCAGTTAGCCTTGGGTTTGGAAGTCACAATGAAGTCCATCTCTTATTTTCAGAGTAACTTTGCACAAGAGGACCGTGTGCTTACTCAAAGCTTATTTTAAAATCTCCCTTCGGCGTAAATGGATACCTTCCAGTAATGTGAACCAACAGCCGTGACAGCACAATGAACCTGTGAGCTTCAGTGGGATGATCAGTTAATGAGCTGCATGCTGGATCCTCACATTCTAAGGAGTTTGGCAATGCACCTTCCAGATCTTATGAACAGGTAGACACAGTTAAGTCAGACAAGCCACCTAACTCTGACCAGCACATGGAAGAATCTTACCCTAGAAGTTCTATGACAGTGCTGGTCCACACTAGTAAAGGGGTATTCCATGCTATATGATGTCATGTTCACTATACAAACTGAGGGGGAGCTGGCTGTGGAGAAGGGGCCATTGCTTGGGTGCATGCTGGGTGGGCATTGGGTTGGGAAATCACAGTGTATCACCCAATTTACGTATTTTGTTTGAAGTACTGTTTTCCTCTCCCTTTCCTGTCCGGGTAGACCGTGGAAAATGGAGGCTTCAGTCCAGGTGAACAGGTGAGTCCTCTTGCATGGGTCCTCAGCACTTCACTAACTGCAAGAGCGTGGGTCAGGCCTAGATTGTTCCAGCCTGATCCCCCCCAGAACCACAAGCCCCACTCAGCAAATCTGCTCCAGCGAGGGCCTCTGTCTGTCTCTCTCTGCCTCAGGCTACAGGTACTGCCAGGGGCTTGCTCCAGTCTGGGTCTCAGATTGTTCTCTATTCCTTCCCCTGCTCCATGGTGGGCTCCTGCCCAGCCCAGGTACCTCTCCATGGGCTGCAAGTGGGGTCTCTTCTTCCTCTGTGGGCTGGGGTGTGACACCTGCCCCACCATGGTATTCTCCACAGGCCACGAGGAATCTGCTCTAAGCACGTCCTCCTCCCCTTTCGCAATGATCTTGGTGTCTGCAGAGTTTCTTACATCTTCTCTGTCCCTTCTCTGTGGCATAATGCGGCTGTTTGTGTTTTTCTCTCTCTAAAATGTGATTCCCAGAGGCCTGTGACTGGCGCTGATTGGCCCGGCCGTGTCAGTAACAGGGTTTGGCCTTGAAAGCCCAGCTGGTATTTACTCTGTTGGACCTTGGAGAAGCTTCTGGCTGCTTCTTGCAGAAGCCACCCCTAAACCCACAACATCTGTGGCAGGTTTCGGGCTATTTGTTTGGAGAGGGAGTCACGCAGTGCTCCTGTTCCCCAGTGAGGTTTTGTTGTGTCCAGTTTTTATCAAGGCCCACAGTATTCTGATAGGAGCTATTACTCTGTTATCTTCTACTACTGCCCGTCCTGAGGAGTTAACTTTGGCTTTTAAGCCTTTTAAGCCTCTTTCCAGATTGTCCTGTTAGGACATCCCTTAGGGCTGCTTGGTACTCAAAAACCTTCATGGTGAGAGACAGTGCCCTCCTTCTTGTTCTAGCACCCAGGTCACAGCGTGAGAAGTATGAATGACCATCTTCTGCCCCAGAGTAAATTTGTGAGCTTCTTGGATGAATATGACAACTGCTGCCACTGCCCGAAGGCTTCCTGGCCACCCCTTGTGACTTCATCCAGTTGCTTGGAGAAGTGTGCTGCCACTCACTTGTAAGGCCCTAAAATTCCCAGGGCTGTTCCTTGTTTCTCGTAGGCAAACACCAGAAAAGTTTAGTCACATCTGGTAGGCCCAGGGCAGGGGCTTTCATTAGTTCTGGTTTTAGCTTTCTGAATGCTCTTCTGGCTTCGTTAGTCCAAATCAACTCTCTCTGATTGCGCTTTGATAGGTCATATAAGGGTTAGACTAACAGCCCATTATTATAGATCCATAATTGGATCCATAGTGGATCCATAAACGACACCAGCCTGTCATCCTTGAAAAGGTTTGGAGTTCTTTTACCATGGTTGGTTCCAGGGTCCCGCAGATAGTTTCTTTTCATTCATTTCCAAGTTGTTGCTGTCCTTGGGAGATCAAACAGACTGCTTCTTCCTTCCAAATTTGGGCCTTCTTTAATGGTACTTGACAGACACTTTGTCCAAGAAAATGCAATATAAACTTACAGTCCATTCCTTACACTCCTCTTTCCTTCCTGGGGCAATCAAGATGTCATCTACATACTGCAAGAGGATCCCGTTACCTGGAGGTCTGTCCCAAATCCAATCCTCTAGCCACTTGGTTGCCAAAAATCGTAGGCCCGTATTTCAGTCCTTGGGGTAACACCGTCCAAGTGAGTTGGGTTCTACATCCCAAATTGGGATTTTTCCCATTCAAAGGCAGCTAAACCGCAGCTCTCAGGGGCCAAGGTGAGGCAAAAGAAAGCACCCATTAAATCTAGGACTGTCAACCACTGCCAAGCTTCTTTTAGCCTAGTCTGTAAGGTATATAGATTTGCTACCACTGGGTCTAACGCTTCAACAATTTTATTTATTGCTCTCAAATCCTGTGCTCTTCGATATTTCCCATCTGGTTTCTTTACTGGTAGAATTGGGGCATTGTATTCTGATTCACACTCAAGTAATAATCCAGATTCTAGAACTAAAATTTAATTTCTGGGGTATTCTTGGTTTGTTTTGTAATTTGTATCATAGCCGAACTTAGGACTTTGATTAATTGATCATCTTTTACTTTAAACTCCACTCAGCCTTGTTCGAAAGGTATTTGTGCTTCCTATTGTTCTAATAAACCTCATCCCAGTAACGGTTTCGGGGATTCTGGTAAATAAAGAAATTGGTGAATTCCCACTTGCTTTCCAATTTCAAATTTAACTGGTTGTAAAAAGAAAGCTTTTCTTTGTTGCCCGGTGGCTCCTGTAACAGCTACAAAATCCTGCCTTTGTTATCGGCTCTTGGTTTAATACCGAACATGTGGCACCTATATCTATTAAAAGTGCCACTTCTTCGTTTTGGCTCACTGGCTTTAACCAGTGGATTGGATCCACTACGGTGGATTCCCCAGGCTGCCACTGTGCAGCCTGGGCAGTCAGTTCAGGTCTTGTCCTTTTGGGGCATTCCCTTTTCCAAGGCCCTTGTTCCCCACAACAGGCACATTGGTCAGATCGCAAAGTTTTTTGAAATCTCCCTCGGGTTCCCCTCTGCCCCGGAGAGTCTCTGGGGTCCTGCACTCCGTTGTTCTAAGGCAGCAGCTGTTGCAGTAAGGATTGGTTTACTTTGTTTACTTCTATCACTATTTTCTCAGTTTCCACATATCCTCCACAGTTCCTCTATTAATCCTTCCTAGCCTTGTATTTCAGGTTCTTTTAGCCTTTGGAGTTTTCATCTAATGCCCTCTGAGGCTTGACCTGAAACCCGTGACACTGCTGTTGTCCTACGTCGGATGATGGCTCTGCAGTGGTGCATTTGTGCATTGCCGTTGGCAGTCGGTCCAAAAGTTCAGCGAGGCTTTCGTTTGTCCCTTGTTTTATTGCATAGAGTGCTGAACGAGTTACAGCCTCTGGGATTGTGTTTTCCCATCTAAATTGTATCCAGTCTTGACAGCGTTGTAAGTGTGCGATATTGTGGATTATCACTCAGGTCCCAGTTTGGATCTGCTAGGGGGAGGTATGGATCCAGGCCCCCGGTCAGTGCTCCACCTCTAATTTGTGCCCGGACGTGGGTTCAGACAGTTTTCAAAACTAACTGTGCTTCAGTCTGGGCATCTAGCATTACATCTTTCCAGTCTGGATCCTGAGTTTTAATAGTTACTCCGGACATTTCAGCAATTCCCAATGGATCATCTCTGTAATTTTTAACCACTTCTTTCCAGGCATCATCTCCCATATTAAAAGGGACTTTAATTCTAATTGACCCCACCGGTCCTATAGCTTCTCTGAGTGGTGTTTGGGGAGCTAATCCTGTTTTGCTATGAGGTCAGGCAGCTAATGGGGTTGATCCCCCGGCACCCTTTCTCCTTCTCCTGGATTTTCTTTCTCATCCAAAAATCCTATGGGTGGTGCCGGGTGTGGTGCCACATTGTCTTCAATTCTCTCCCCCTTTTCCTCACTGGTTATTTTTAAACATCTCTCCCCAGTGCTCCATGCCGAGCTGAATCGCTTTAACTTTCCTTGCTCTCTTCTTTCTTCCTTCTCTAATGTTAGAACGAAGGGGTCTTGAGGAGCTAAATTTACACCACATTTCTCCTGCCATTCAGGATGAGTCTGTAAAGAACCATACCGGCGAATAATACCTCATCCCATTTTTGTTCTCTCCTCAAAATCAACATTAGTTGTAATAAGGTGTTATACTTTAGGGTCCCATCGTATGGCCATTTTTCACAGAATCCCTAGGTTGGAGAAGTCCTTTAAGATCACCGAGTCCAACCACGCCTGTCCTCTCCTAAACCATACCCCTAAGAAGGGATCCCTTTTCCTCCTGTCTAATTCATCACCATCGATTACAGTATTTTATCAAAGTTTCTTTGGTTACACTGCCTCCTGCAGGACCTCCGGTACCTTTCCAACGTGCGAAAATACATCCAAGAGGGCTTTTCTTTACTACTTTCTCCTCCTACTTGGCTTCCCACATTAAATTGTCTTTAAATTACCACACCCGGATACAACTCACTTTTAATACTTTCTAACCAAATATAACGTAAACAAAATCCAAACTTAAACGCCAATGTTTCAAGAGGGGTTTTATTCTCTTCGCTTTGTCCTTCTCCAGCCGTTTCCCTTGCAGGATAACAGAACCACAGATCCAGACTCCACACTCACTTTGTGTGAAATTGCACATCTCACTCACCACCTGTTCATCACACAGACAGATAATAACAACAGTGTATTTTCCTTTTTGTCATGTAGATGAACCCTGCCAGAGTTCAGCTGCAAAGGCTGTAGGGGAATCTCTGGTGCCTGGAGCGCCTCCTCCACCCTTCTGCACTGACCTGGGTGTCTGCAGAGCTTCTCACATCTCCTCACCCCTTCCCATGGCAGCAAGAAGCTGCCGCTTCCCTTTGGCTTTTTCCCCTTCTTAAATAAGTTGCCCCAGAGACACGACCGCCGTGGCAGAATGGCGCAGCCTCCGTCAGCAGCAGGCCTGTCCTTGAGCCGGCTGGCATCGGATCTGTCAGACCTCGGGGAAGCTTCTAGCAGCTTCTTGCAGAAGCCACCTCTGCAGCTGTCCCCTGCCCCCCTACTGCAGCCTTGCCCCGCAAACCTGGAACAAACTCCCAGAGCATTGCCAGACAGCCTTTTATTTCAACACCCAAGTTGCTCTCTGCCACGAAGTCGAAACCGATCTGGCTGCTCTGCTCCATCTGCCCCATCTTTCACAACCTGCAAATAGTAGCTGGGCGCAGGAGCTGCCGTACCTTGAAAATGGAATTGCCCAGCCCCGTCGTACGCTTCTGCAGACCACCTTAGTGGTTTTCCCAATCAGGGGAGTGTTGCGTCAGTGCTTGGGCTGGGAACTGAGCACGCAGAACCCCCCGATTTAGTTCTGAGCTTGCCCCAGGTATCCCCTTGGCCCCTTTAACCCCACAAAGGATTTTCGATGGCGACGATGTCACCTGCAGAGCCATGCAGCCATGTACATGGACTGCAGGAGAAACCATCCCATAGGTCCCAAAGCACGTGTCTCCGTGTCTTCCTGCCACGTTACATGTTGATTTCTCTGGGGGACGGGGTGGGACTTTGTCCCTCAGAGTTCTGCCCCCAACCCTTCACCCCCTGCACCCCCAGCCTGGGGTCTGCAGACTGCCCTAGTTCACAAGTACTCTGGAGCTGCTGTCTCCTAACTGCACGTTACTGAGGGCAGTGGCTGCAAGAGCAATGCAGCCAGCGCATGGGCTGAGGCTTTTTCTCCTGCGGACATCACGCCCGATGTGCAAGGGGCCTTACAACACAGCCCTAAAACACACGCAGAGACCATCAGGAATCCTCTCCCCTTCCGTCACACTCTCTATCCTGTACTCTTCCAGGCGATGGGAAAGCTGAGCCAGATTTTGCAGACGGATTCCATTACGGAGAGCCAGAAGTGGTTCACACGGGCGAGCAAGGAAGGTAAGGAACATGCACTATCCCTTTCTGAAAAGCATGTGCTCTTGTACACTGCTGTAAAGCCCCGAGGTCCTCGTGGCCCTGAGCCGAGTAGGGCTGCTGAAGAGGAAGGCACAGGACCCAGCCAGGGGTGCGTGGCCCAGCCCTGCCTGTGCTGAGCAGTGAGGTGACATGGCACAGCAGTCAGTCACACCTTGGGTGTGCTCTGGGTCAGTGCAGGGGGAAAGGAAGGGCTTTCCCTGTGGAGCACTGGGCTGGGGGTGGGGAGGCAGAAAGCACTGGAAATGGGTCTGGTCTCTGTCTTGTCCTTAAGCCCTTTGAACATGAGGTGATGGAACTCTGGAATTTCCCCCTAAGCCTCCTGGGAACTAAATGCACTTTCTCCTCCCTTCCCCTTTCAGAGAAAGACTTTGTGTGTGGTCAGATCTTCCCAAAACTGACTGACAGAGGCGTGTCAGGGTCAAAGGAAGGTCTGGTGAGAAGAAAACCTTCCAGACTTCTCAGATGACTCTCCTTCCTATTCAGAGTGGTCCAGGAGGGATCACCAAGCAGTCCAGATAAAACCTGCATCGATGTTGGTAGGGATCTCCAGCTAGCAAGGACCTGCTGCTGACCTCATACCCTGCTGAGAAGGAGGTCTTCTATGGCACTGTTTCTAAGGTAGCTAGTCAGTTTCTACCCACTGCACCATGACTTACATGCTTTCCAGGACTAAGGAAACCGAGAACCATCACATTTTTTTCATTGATAGCTCTGGAGTAGAAGCTGCACAGATCTGAAAGCAGCAAGACACTTGACCACATGCTTTTGGGCCATACTCCAGTTGCCTTAATTCCACAGAAATCTCTGTTCCAAGTCTGCCTTATCCACTGTCTCTCAGCATTGTGCTTTGTTACATGGGCCTGAAAAAACATAATTATTTCTACAGTGGTCATCACTAAATGGAATCCAAATAAAAGCAGCCATGTGAACAGTCTTTCAAAAGCACAGTTACATTTTGTCTGTGAAGCTGGCAGATTACTCAGCAAACACACAGGAGATGGTTTGCAAAGATAATCACAATGTATTCCACATTCTCAGTCATTTCCCTTCCAAACGCCTGTTACTCTTGGCAAGTAAAGTCACACTTTCATTCTGACAAGAGCAGGAAGGCAGGAGAAACTCTCTAACAGCGTCCTCTGAAGTGCAGCTTGTGAGGTCACAAGGTATGCTTGTCCTTCACTGCTTTTAAGAAAGCCAGGAGCGGAAATGGAGAAGGTGGCATATATTAAAACAGCAACTAATAATGCTTTTGGGTAACACGCCCAAGTTGGTATGTATAAAAAATAATATGTAAAAAAATACAATTAAATAGCTTCCTTTGGAAACAAACTTAAATATGCATCTGCTATTAATGTAGTTTTTGAAAAAGCTATCATGTGGAAACTTCAGGGTAAAAAAACTGCATTTATCTTCACCCTTCATGTCCAGAAAAAGCTCTGGGCCAAGTGTGGAACCCCTGAACACTGAGCCAATTCAAGAACAGCAGATGGTCTTTGGAGTGTAACTACTTCACCGTCCCAGTTTTCTCCAGTGAACTATATGTCTCATCTTTCCCATCCTCTCATTCTGAAGTCTAGTTGCTGTCTGAGTCATTATCATCTTCTTTCCCAGGTGGAGCAAGTTTGGACAAATCATTGGCTTCTCCTAAAGGAACAGCCCCTTTCCGCTGTGGCAAGACACTTAAAAAGGCCTCCTTCCAGTCCCACTTCTCCAGGTATGCAAGGATGATCTCAAATACTGCAAAGTCAAGAAAGACCATTAGCTCTTTCAGAGGGAACTAAGTGAAGTCACTGCTCGTAGGAACACACCCCCAAACCCAACCTGACAGAGTTTGCATGCATTCGGTTCTGGCATCCTCAGAGTAAAGCTGATCAAGTACAGGCAAGTCAATTCTGATACTGCTGTAGCCTACAGCCAAGCACACTGTTACTCTCCAACTGGAAGATGGTGACTACAGCAGTGTTCTTCTGCAGCGGCTCCAGTCTGAATTTCTCCCCGGGACAGAAAGAAACATCCCCCACCGGTACTTCAGGTCTCACTGGGCCTTCAATAGGGTCACTAATGCTTTCCTATGTCTGCCAGGAAATGCCTGAGGATGCACTTAACCTATGGATGGACAATGACTTTGTCTCCTCCCTTACACAGGTGCAGCCCAAAGTCTTCCCTCTGCCTGCTGTAGTTACTTTTCTTTTTCATTTTCATCTGAGCTTACAGCAAAAATCCCTACCAGTCTCCAATTCTGTGACCCTTTCTTGCTGTTTCTCTTATGCTAACCATACTGTCATGCCACTCCTCCTGTTTCAGCTCCCAAACCTTTCCCTTACTAACAGTAGCTCCAAATAGCATTATACGCAAAATGGATAGGCAAATTCTCATTTAGAAAAATCCTATACTGTCAAAACCCCTCTCAACACAAACAGTGGCTCAGCAGCAGCAGGGAAGGCAGGAGGGGGTGCTCTGGCTGGTGAGGAAGCCACACTTGGAGAACAAATCTGGGAGTAGGGGTGACTTCTCCAGCTGCAGGAATAGCACCATTATTGCCACAGAACATTCACTTCAAAGAATGCACCCAGCACAGCCCTTCTTGATGCCAAGTAACAGAATATGATAAAGGATCAAAGGAGCTGTGGAGGGGAAAAAAACACCCAACTTACAGAGACTTAGGCAGGCAGGCAGACAGGGAGGAGAAGCACCGGGCTCATACTAACAGAGAGTTGAGTTACAAAGTGTCCCCTGGACCAGAGGTTTCCTGGATCAAGGTTGACGAGACAGCCACCTGTTCTCTGGGACACTGATAGGGAAGAGACGGCCCTTTTACTAAGCCACTATGTTTCAGGTGAAATGTACTAGGAAGGTACAAGCTCTCAAAGAACTATCTTAATATCACAGTAAGGAAAAGGGAAATCTTGGCAAAAGGGCAGCTGAATCTGTGTCTAAAACTTAAACACGGGAAGCCTCCACAAAACCTTAAATGAGATAAATGAAAGCCTCAATGCAAGGAACCCAATTTATACACAGCGTTCCACAGTTTTTCATTCCAGTCATACTCTACATTGTCCTCCACATTTAAATCACCTTTACTATTGTGCAAACACACAATTCATCAATCAATGGTATTTTAAGAAAATAAAGTTAGAATTGCATAATATGCTATGTAAGGAAACATCCTCAATATACAGCAAAGTAAGGTAAAAATCAAAGAACCTGAAGCAGGGGCAGAATAAAGACTTCAAAACTTACCGTGATTGACAGCTAAGACTTTCCGACTGTTCATCTTGACAAAGTTTCCAAGCGGGAGCTGTGCATGGCCAATTCCCTGCTCTACAGCTCTTTCATATGTAACTCCCTGTGGACAAAACCGCAGAGCTGCCCTGAGTCACCGTTTCAGATCAGCCCATTCAGACTCCTGGCAGGAGTTCTGCCACTGCTGCTGCCATATCTTGCTTTTTCTGTTTGTAAGACACTTACAAACAGAAATGTCCCTGGTAAGACAGTCCCTGCTTAAAGGGCTGCCTATGGAAAGCTTACTAGTTGAGCAGGTGTCACACAGTAACATATAATCAGAAGATCATAAACAAGAAGTGCCTCTGAGAAAAGCAGTCAAAGTACTTTACTTTCCCAGCTGAAAGCTCTGTGACATTCCAAGTTCACACAGCATGATCCCACATGCAGGAATGTATACACAGACACCTGCATGCACACAACTGCGTGAACAGAAACCAAAACCCTTCTGTCGGAAAATACAGCCCTCGGTGAACTGAGCAGCATTATTCATTCTATTCCTATACTTTAGATGCAAAGATAAACATCCTAAAAAGCCGAACATGTCTACACTCTGGAGCACAATACACTGCTAGCACCACAAGGATTTTTCCCATTTCTTCCAAATACTTTTGAAGCAAGTCTTTTCTCGATAAGCGGTCTTGTTATTTATGTTCGTTAGTTCACACATGAAAAGCATTCATGTCAAAGTGTCCAAAAAAACCCCAGCTATCAAGAAATCAACCCACCACTTACCTTGTGGTGATTGTGATCCACCAGGCCTCCAATCACATAGGCTTTCTTCTCATCAAGCTCACTGAGAACCTCCGGGGAATCTGAGGTAAGATATACTAGGTCTTCTTTCTTTACCAGCTCGCTATAGTGCTCCGCTCTGATTTGGATATCCTTGAGAAAAGGCAATTAAGTGAAGTCACGTCCAACTGCTGAACTGCTAGGCAAGCCTTACAGACCCAAGATGGAGCCGGCAAAGAGAAATCAAATAGTTTGTAGTCGTTCCACATCTCTCAGTCATGTTTAGGTACTCAGCACAGTGCAGACTGACTTCTGCATAAATAATCCACGGTCCCTACATCACTGACTGAGGAACATTTCTGAAACTCCAAAAGAATTTTACAAACTTCTGGTGATTCCCTTCAAATGCTGACATACTTCTTCAAGGGATACAAATAATTTTAAAGACTACCATCTAAAAAAAGCAAAACCAGTACTAAAAGTTAATGTTCCTGGCTCAGTAAGAGAGGCTGATGCTAGGCTTCTGCAAAGCGGCTATCACACAAGACAAGCTGCAAGCAGAACTGTTTGAGTCAATGCAAAGCATTCCTCTTTTGAAGCTGCAAGAATATTGGTTCAACTGGGAGTCATAAGGAAAACCAACATGCCTTTGACCATAAGACAAGCTACTTCTATAAACAACACCTCGTGAAGGAAAGGTGCTCACAACAGAATTGTACCACCACTTTCGAGTCTTCTCTTTCACCAAGAACAAAGACCACTGTCAAAGACAGCTGTCAGAACTGCCTAAATCAAGTGGTCATGCTTAGTCTACGAGAGAATGGAACCTGTTCACTAAAACCAGCTGAAAACCAAGATATGTGGTGTTTTCCAAGCAAGAATCAAACCTAAAATCAAGGCAGGCAGTCTTTGGCTCATTTAAGTTAAATTACTTTAAAGCACAAAGAGCCACCCTATTTCTAATATGCTATTCCTCCGATGTCTTAGAAAAACCTACATGGACAAAGCACTGGTCCTTCACAACTACCAACCTAGTGAGCAACTATACTCAAGATTCGCTTTCTGGTTTTATGGAAAGAGACAATTATTCACCTTCCAGTTCACCCATCCTTTGTCATTTTCATTCATGTTGCTCTTCAATTGTCCCCCGTGGCTAGTCAAGTAAAACTATAAAAAGGACAAACAAGCGGTTACAAAATACATAAATGTTAATACGCATAGCCATTTCCTCGCTGTACAAGAGCTTTCCTACACACACCCACTAGCTAGAACTCTATTTTAGCTAAAAGTGGTGCTAAGACTAACGTGTCACTAACTGCATGAATATGAAGAGACACTCACTTAGTCATCTGTCCCTTTTCTATTTGTTTTTTTAAATGTCTCACAGACCAAACTGAGTATCAACAGTGGCGCACCAGGACCTGTCACGCCTCACTTGCATGTGCATACACTTCCATGTATGCAGGAATCTTTATAACACATGGGTTGAAAGTTCATCCATTTCAACAGAACTAATTTTCTTCTCAGTAAGAGGCAGCTTATTCTTAACTGTTTTCTCCAACTGCAGCTTGCACCACTTGGGCCACAGCTGTCTCTCACACAGGCTCTCTACGTGGCAATGCAGTCAGCGCTCTGTTCAAACATACCTGCACAGGGTGACACGCTTTGCGATTTTCTGCATAACATCGCTGAATCTGCTTGTGAAGCTTCTTAACATCCTGTATACAACAGAGTTTGTTTTTACATAGTGCTTCAGACAGACCACCACAAAATGCGTCATGAGCCAGTCAGAAGCCAGAGAGAGAAGGAGGAAGCTTTTAACTGTCAAAAGCAATTGTTGAGGGAGTTTGGACATCAGGCTCTGCCAAAACACAGACACTATGAAAGTGCTGTCAACTATGTCAGCTAAGAAATGCTGACAAGGAAATTCACCTCTTCCACAAAAAGGCATTCAGACACCTCTAGGCAGGTGCTTGACTTAAAGGAGGCAGTAGGTTAACATACTTTCCTCGTACAGCTCAAGCTGCGTTGATCTCAAAACACCACACATCTGAGCCAGTTCCTGGCGATCAAGCTGATCTTTCTTTCTCATAGCTACCTATGCCCCAATCATCTCAGCTGGTCTTGCATCTATTCTGAAATTTTAGAGATGGGATGAATGGTGTCCTCCTGCCCCCACTGCCTCTCATGTAACTGAAAAAAAACTCAGCATCCTCCGAAGGCTCAAAAACTCTCTTTTCCACAAATACTTACTAAAGTGGCTTGGAGCCTCAGGTCAACTTTGAGAAAGAAAGTAACTTGACATGCTGCCACTGGCAAAAC
The DNA here is from genome assembly GCA_013399135.1 of Heliornis fulica. NCBI lineage: Eukaryota > Metazoa > Chordata > Aves > Gruiformes > Heliornithidae > Heliornis > Heliornis fulica. The sequence goes on from VXBZ01009235.1 coordinate 31,939, forward strand.
CATTTTGAGGCAGAACAGCATCTAACTTAATTCCCAGTGAACACGCGGCAAACTGTTCCTTTGGAATCAAAGCAATTTTCTGCATCTCCAGGAAGGCAAACAAAATCTTTGCCAAGCTCCTAGAAAGGGACATTCCAAACCCTAAGAAATTCAGCAACTGAGGTAAGCAGGCCCGGGAGTCACTGCAGTCAAAGCACGTGAGCTGTCCTCTGCGAGCTGCTCTCCAGTTTTTGTGCTCTGACACTGCATCACCACTGCAGTGGAGAACCTTCCAACACCATGGGGTATAAGTTTCTTTTACCTTTAGGACCATCAGGTCATCAAAGCTGCAGTCCACAATGAGGCGAAGCGTACTAGGCACAACTTCCCTTCGCATACGCTTTCTGTCCTTCCCTTCACTAGTTGAATCCAATTTTGACTGACGCTCTAGTTTTCTCTTCTGGCGTTTTTCTCTTCTCTTCTGCCTAGACAGAGAAACAAACAAATACCTCTTCAAGACATGCTGCCATGTCTGCCGAGCTACGCGTTACGCACATAAACCCGTATTTCCATGATGAAGGTAGTTGGCCTGTGACTGTGGTGTCTCAACTTATGCCATTGCTTGCATTATGCCAGGCTGAAACCAGCATGAAACATGCCCTTCATCTATTTTTGCAGCACCCTGTACATACCTAGACAGGCATCTGAGAGAAACTCAATGAAGTCAGTAGTGGCACTCTCAGGGACTTAAAGGTGCTCCGAGTCCTATCATGTAACAGAAACAATCAAAGAGACTGCCGAAACAGCAACAGCAGAACAAGAAAGGCAATTTGCCTCCTGTTCTATGGAACAGTTTTTCAGAAGGCTTCTGAAGCAATTGTTTCTTCCCCCTGTTCGCCCCAACCGATGGCAGCAGGCAGTTGGGAGGTTTATTTCAGGCACAGCCACTTTAAGAGCAACTACTTTGGGAAGGAACACATCCCATTCAGCACAAAAGGCTAAACCATGATATACCTGGTTGCAGATACACTTCCTCTCCACAACAGACTAACACAGAAGCTCATCATCTTCCAAAACTGTTTTAACAGCCTAGGTCAACCTATAGCACAGCACTTCATGTGTCAAAAGAAATTCTTTTATTCACTGTCATTGCAAGATTCATCAAGTCTGACAGCACCAAGTAAAGAGGGAGCTGCCCCTTTAGAAAAGAAGGGGGCTGCTCGTTACTTCTACTCTCTGCAAACCAAAACCATGCACGTTTGAATCTTTCACAGTATCCTCTTCATGCTGATGAAAACTTCTAGTAGGAAGAGATGATGCCTACCTTTATAACGTTGTCATGTGCAGATGGAGTAGCCTGTGACCACTCCTCTAAACCTGACATATGAGAAAATAGATCAACTGCCTTGCTAAAGCAAGCTACCCTCAAATCCTGCTGACCCACTGTTAGTATCAGCACTATTATAGACACCATCCTAGGAATGCCATTTTGCAAACCCTACCTCCGTAGATCTTTCTGTTCTTCCCACTGTTTCTGCTTCAAGAGTTTCTTCCTCTGCCTCTTGGACACGGGCTCAAGGCATTCTTCCTTGCCTGAGGCTGCCGCCGGTCTCTCTACTGGGTTGTCCCTTGACTTCACCTCTCCTCCCACATCAGGAACTTCAGGAGACACAGTCTTTTCTGTTGGCACCACTGGACTTTCTGTTGTCATTTCTGACAACATTCACTTATGACAAGGCTTACTGATTTGTTTTTCAACAAGTGATAAGTGTTTCAGCAAAAGCAAGCTTTTCCCTCACCAAGTCTGTAAGAAACAAAAAAATGGCAGGAGCGTTATTAATGAGAAGTACAATTAGAATAGGTATTATCAGCACCTACCATAAAGCTGAACTAAGACCAAATATTAAATAATAGGTGGGTGTCTTGTCTTTAACGCTCAGTTGGCGCCTCTGCAAATATCTACATACAGAACACAAGGGAGATGATAACCTGTATTCTGATCATGTCAGATACTACACCTGCCGTATCTGCAGCTATTCAACAGTTTTCAATTACAAGTTTTGTGAAAACATAACTGTATACAAGCAGGCAATCACACTGGATTAAATGTAAAAGAAAAAACAATTGCTGGTACTATAATGTGAAGGCAAACTGTTCGCATACCATTCTTGAATAGACATACAGAAAAAAGAAAAAAAAGACATCTTGCGATACAGCTATGGCAGCATGACAGAGAAATGCATTCTTAAACAGACTAAAGCAATTTTCTGGGCCAAGAGAAGTGTGAACAAGCTGTATCCCTTCAAAATGAACATTGACATTTTCTGAGAGGCAAAGGCACTGAACAGCTACTGACACTGGCCACCGGCAGCGAACAGAGCGCAACAAAGAAGGCGATGAACAAACTACACGCTTACTCAGCAAAACACCCTGCATTCACATCCACTACAGTTCTACTCTCTCCTTTGCGATGACGAGTATTACTTTTCCACACCCGCAGCTCCCCACCCCCCGCGCCAGCCGCAGAGCTTCCCAAATATCACTACCTGAAAACGGCACAAGACGGCATTTGCAGAGCCAACACACAAACCCAATCTCCCCGCTGCTACAGGAGCAGGGCAGCCCAAAGCCTCACCAGCCCAGCGGTGGTGGGGGCTGGTGAGGCTTTGGACATCCGGCCGCGTCTATGCCTCGCCTGGCACAGGGGCATTGTAGCCACACCGGAGCGCCCCGCGCACGCAGACTGACAGAGACACACAGACATACGTACGCGCGGCCCTGTGCGCGCCCACACCCCGCAGACACGGTAACGCGGGTCTCACTTGTACTCAGGCGACCAAGCGCCTCACAACGCACCGGGATCGGCCTCCCCCGCCCGCAGGGGCCGGGCCGGGCTCACCCCGCAGACGGCAGCGACAGCCGGGCGGTGAGGAGCAGGAGTCACGCTCCGCAGACCGCAGTCAGGCGGCCGGCTTCCCCTCCGTCGCCGTGAGGAGCCCCGACGCTGAGCCCCAGCACCCCGTCCCTGTCCCCGAACGCCGAGGGGTAACGGACGCGGCGGGAAGAGCCACGCGTCACCTCCAACCGCCCCACGCACGCGGCTCACGCGAGCAGAGCGGGAGATGGCCAGCGCCGCGCATGCGCGGTAGCCCTCGCCCGACAGGACTTCAAATCCCGGCGAGCCACGCGCGAGCCCTGAGGGAGCGTGTGATGTTCCGACTTCCCTTCCTAAGAGCGACCGGAGCCGGGTCGGCCCCGCCTGGTTAGGTAGGCCGTCTGGGGGTGCTGTGGCTCCTGGCCCCGCTGGGTTACGGGGTTTGTGCAGGCTGTTGCGGTCTGGGCCAGCTCTGGCGTCTCCGCGAGGAAGGCGAGCCCCACGCCCGCAACAACCGCCCTCGCGGGGCCGCCGTGCGTTGGGCGGCGTTCTGGGACTCGCGGCGTTGCCGGCGAGCCCGGGTTGTGCCGAGCCCTCCGCGGCGGCTGCAGGGGTGCGGGCCGACCCGGGTGCCGTGGCTCGGCTTGAGCGGCCTTTGGGATACGGAGATGGGCCCGACGCTTTGAGATGGGCGGGAAGGAGTGAGGGAAGGAGGGCACGTTGAGGCCCCGCCGCCAGTCCCAAGGGGAGCTGGGCGCCTGCCCCGATGGCTGCGGACTCGGATCGGCGAAAATGAAGGGGACCGTATTTGTGTCCGTTGGTTTTGATGACACCCCTCTGTTCGCGCAGGGGTCGGTGCTGTATTTTGAGGTGCCGACGTTACTTAGGTCACACTCTGGCTCCGGAGGTCCCCCGGAGCTACCTCTGCCCCCACAGAGGGGTGCGTGCCCTCACGCTGCGTGTTTTTAAAGGCCATGGCCAACTAGCTTTTGAAATTCCAGTGTCAGTACTCAACGGGGTCTCTCATCTTCATGTAACTTTGTGAAAGTTACCTTTGTGAAAGTTACGTGACTCCTGGAGCTGGCCTCCAGATGTGATTCCTGGAGCTGGGCTGCTGCCCAGCTGGGCTACTGCCCAGCTCCAGGAATCACATCTGGAGTCCGGGATTGTAACACGTGAGAAAAATGTATTTTGGGCAGCCAAAGTATGTCGGTATCTGTTTGCCCCTGGTTAATGAGGCACGCCAACTCAGCAAACATACAAGGGGGTGCTACCATAATACCCTTTTCATCTACATCAGTGTTTGTCTCAAGTTTCACTGGTTCCAGTTATATACACTCGTACAATTTTAGAGCTCACTTCAAGTCTTCCGCGGCTATGTTAATGTCACAAAACTGTGGTGTCAGTATAGTAAGACACTGACCTTGAACTGCTGTTCGTATTTAATCTTTGCTGTAATAGTTTTCTTTTATGATTGTATTCCCTGTGTTACTTTAAAAATAGCTAGATTTGCATTTGCTTTTGCTAACCTCTATTTAAAACTCCACTTTAGTTGCTATTAATATCTAGCTTTATACACTGGCATCTCCTGAGTCCAAATGTGTCGCTGTCCCTATGAAGAATCTGCAGTTTTCCTTTGGTCATTAAAAGGCTGCAGATCAGTTACGGATAGAAGCCATTTGCTTCCTTGCTTTTTCAGAGAGCAAGACCGGCACCTAACAAAGTCACGTATTCAGATGTGCTTTTTCTCAGAATGACGAAACTGCTTATGCATTTTGAGTTATAATTATTTTTTTTCCTTGTACTGCACTTTCAAAACCACAGTCTTGCTAATCGACCACTGTGTCCTCAAACGCCACACAGGGTAATGCAATGTTTTCGGAAGTCTGCCATGTGCCAAGAGGTGACAAAGCAAAATGAAGACCTGAGCAGTTGCTAATATTGAGAACGAGCTGTCTGACTGCTTCATTATTTAATAGAGCTGAAACATGAATTTTAAAGATGCTCATTTAAAGCTATTACCTTCAGGAACACAACAAACCACCCATAGTTTAAAACTGCATATCAAAGCATTTTGTAGAAACAGCACTGCAGATGATGAGGCAGAGGGTGGAGAGAAGAACAAAGGCAGTCTGTGGAAGCTCAGGTGTGGACACAGGCATCTCTCACTGTGGGACTGGACTTGAGGCAAGGCTTAGGATGGAAGTGATGCACACACCTCACCTTTAGCCTTGGCTGTGTATCTCCCTCTCCCTGCCCATGTGGCAAAAATGGGGCGGGGGTGGTGTTGTGTGTCTAATTCCTTAAAGTGGTGGAAGCACACAGACTACCACAGATTACGAGCGGAAGGCAAAGATGGACTTGGGTACTTTGATGCACACAACTGGAGGTTTGAGTTGAAAACCAAGATCTTCATTCGCATTGTCACTTGTGAAGAAAAGACATGAAGAATTCATTGACCTCAGAAAAAGTGAGGAAATCTCATTAGTTTTATTAGGTCATATAAAGATACGAGACTTACAGTTTGGACTCTGGGAAATGTGCAGCAACAGTAATACTTTGACCCCAGTGCATATTACCAGCATGGCGTGAAGCGTACCTTAGGGTCTGATCCTGCAACCTCTGCCTGTAATGGACTTCAGTGGGTGCCAACACTTCTTTCATTGCTGTAATTTGGCTTCAAGGAAGTCACTGCTGATTCAAATTGGGCACAACTGTGGTGAGGCTCAGGCCTCCTGTTTTTAAGACATTTGAAGAACATACCAAGTAGGTGTTACAGTTGTGTCTATGTGTATATCCACATGAAAATACATGTACACTATTTCTCTATGCCATGGCTACATCGTTAGTTCTGTCATTGGCACTACTACAGCGTTGTCCAAAGAGATACGCTGATTTAACTCAGCAGAGGATACTCTAGTGTCTGAGAGAGTGGGTTTGGTTTTGTTTTTGTTTTTTTTAAATATCTTTATTTCAAGGAAGAAATACATTTCCTGTGTCCCAAGAGCGTAAGAAGACGACAGTTGCTCTTCTCCAGATTTTAGACCAACATCAACTCCTCCTCCTGAGTCAAGGGCAAACATAGCATTTCCAAAGCAACATTTCTGTACTTCTGTCCCGAACAGCCTCACAGCCTGCTCTGGGGAAGCAGCTTAAGTAACCACAAGCTGTGGAAGCATCGGTAGCAACCCCCAGGGGTTCCTACTAATCTTCTCCCTCCCACATGCACCCACAAAATATGAAGAGCTCAGGGAACTTCCACAAGGTGCAAAATGATGAGTGCAAGTGAGGACCATTGGCATGGACCTGTTTCCCACTGCTGGGCGATGTTTGAAATTCGTGGTGCTTAGCTTATCTTTTACCACAAAGCAGCAAAGGAAGCAATTGTACAACCCAAAGCAAAGGTAGGTCTCACCGTACAATCCTTTACTAATACAGAGGAGCTGGTGGCAGAAATGTCCCATTGGGAATAGCTAAACATGATATGGGGCTGCACTGGTTCAGTTGGGGTGGGAGTGGGGGGGAAGAAGGGATGGTAGTCCTCAGTCTTGTTAAAGCAAGCTCAGGATGAGGAACAAAGGAGAGAGTGAGGTGATGGCTCATGAGTGTGCCTCCTGTAGAAGCAGGACCAAATCCTCTGTCCCTGCAGAGCCAGGGAGGCTTTGTATACCAGGGAAGAGGGTGATCCCCTCACAGGCTGTCACACAGGGGCTGCCAAGCAGCAAGGAGTGGTGACTTACTGCTCCACCATTACCTGAGGGACAAGGGTGGCTGTGAGGGTTAGTGCAAGATGGCCTGGGATTTACTCTCTGTGAAAACGGGGAAGTGTGTGAGTTAGCTGGGGGCTTACTGGGGGAGGTTGTAAAGTGAGCATAAGGAAAGGGGTAAAATAGGGGTCAAAAAGAGGTCTTAGTTTGCCCTGCTCCCAGACCTAGTGAAGCAGGTACTCTTCACCTAGGTTGGACAGGATGGCAAATCTATCTCATCTGTTCAGTCTCTCACCTTTGTTACAGAAATGATGTAATATGGGGGCTGGGGCTGCTGAAAGAAAGATAATTTATTTGGTACAATATGATATGGCAGGAACTGACATTGCATCTGATTCTCCATGAAAAAGTAACGTCACTATTTGGGGTGGCACTGACAAACCCCATGTATTTCTGCTTCCAGGAGGACCCTTAAAAAGCAGCTGCCTCCGGCATTGATTACAGAGATGATACAAAACAGCGGAGACAGTGTTCAGGATCTGAACCCTGGCTGCACCAGACCTGAATACTCTTCCACTCAGATAGAGGAGGAGCAGTGGTAGCTCCTGGTTCTGCCAGGACTGGAGGTGGGCTCCCCACTCAGAAATGTGGCTGCATGGGCTCAGTATTATAAAATGAAAGCTGAGGCTATCGATAAAATGGTGTAGAAACCACCAGTTACCTTAGTTCTTAATAATTAACTGGAAGTCCTTTGATGAACTTAGTACCTGAGTGTGGAATTTGGAATCTGACCTTTACTACATCTAGATAAACAGTGTGGCCGACCCACCAGCTCTCTCAGCAAGCACCCTTCCACTCTTGGCAGCTCACTTGGAGGCTCTCACACTTCATGTTGCAGTCAGGAGCTCGGGGGAGTTCAGCATGATTCTTCTTACTGTGCTGTTCCTTTGCATCATTTCCACCTACTCTGCCTCTGTTAAAGGTAGGTCCGTAGCAGGACTGGGTCAGCTCTCAGCTCAGCAAAGGCTTAACCAGTGTGTGTGTGTCTGTGTGTGTGCGCAGATCTGTTTTGCATCAGAACCATCACCTTTACTTGTCCATCCTGGAGTAATGTAAAACACATTTAGCAATTCCAGGGGCGTCCTTGCAGCATTCATGTCAGGAGAGGGCATGGAAGAGACAGTGTTTCCAGGTGCACAGGGGCAGCAGTGAGAGCCACCATTCTGGGGGGCTTGACCTTGCTTAGTTAGGACATGGTGTGGGGGCACTGACTTGGAAGGGACTATTTGCACGCTCAAAAGTTAAACGCACAGAAGTGCTCTGGAGTGGAACCAGGAAGTGCTCAGGGCTCCCCAGGTTTCAGCTTCTGAGCTGTCGACTCCTCTACTACTGAGGTCAGTAACAAGCATCCCATTATTTTCACTAAGTTGTGAAAACTTGGATGCATGCACAAGCCCTGGGAGCAGAGCTTTACTCAGGTGTCCCAACAGAGGTCAGGGATATGAAATCTGGAGACTGCCTTCCTCAGCAGTGCTGGTGTATGAAAGGTGTTTTTAGTAGTGGTTCTTTGTGTGCAACCTGAGATTAAGTTTTGAAGAGTGACAACCTTAAAACATGAACCAACACCTAGTTTATAATTCTGTGAGGGTGTCCTCATGATGATAAATAATCAGGAGTGCATGTCTTCCTAGGTGAAATGATTAAAAAGGGTGTAGAAGTGCCTTCTTGGTGCCTCCTGCTCTCTGTGGGGAAACCAGGACACTATCTGTGTTAAGCACGGAGCAGCAACCTTTCTCCCTACCTCTGTACCCTCTTACGACAGGAGTTAAAAGCAGAGGGGTTTGCAGGCTGTTCCTTTATCCGTGAGTGTATTTGATGAGACTGCCAAGTAGCATTTATGGCTGGATAGCAATGTGCCACATTTCTGGTGTCTGCTCTTCTCAGCTTCTCCTTAAATACCGCTTAACCAAAGCTCCTTCTTGATGTCAAATAATATTTGCTTATCACTTTACATCCCCAGGGTACTGAGCAAGCACTTTCTCATTAATTAGTACTCCTTTCAGCTCTGCTAGGTCTCATCTCTCTCTCTTGTGCAGAGAGATTGAAAGCTAAATTACTGGCCCAAAAGCCGATCAGTGCTTCAGTGGCAGAGCTGGGATTAGGATTGAAGGTTTTTACTTTTCCACTTGGACCATAGTGCCTTATGGAAATAATGAAGGAATATTCTTTTAAGTCAGTTAGATCAGCACACACAAAACTTTCCTACTGCAGTTCCATGTGAAAAATGTTTTCAAAGAAGCGGATGGAGTTTGCTTTGTAAAGCTATCCGGCATCAGAAACAGTGGCAAATATAATTTATGAAGTTAGAGCCAGCAAGTAGTTAGAGACACACATGCTGTGCATGCCATATGTATTAATAAAACGCACAGGACTTGACAGCTGTCTCTACTCATGCACTGTAACCTTCTGTATTATACAGTATCATGATTTAATTATAGACTTGGCATGTCCCCCTTAATGACAGACACTTAACATTACTAGTCAAACTATGTGTTATGCACTCCACCTTGAAAGCAGGCACTTCTGACCCCAAGAGAGCATGGCCCATCGAAGTCTTTATGTCTGTCTCTCCTCCCTTCTCGGTCAGTGGGACGTTTGCCGTCAGCTGAAATAGCTATATGGGCAGCAAGCAGCCCAGTGCTCTGCTGAATACCAAGAAAAGATCTAAAGGTGTGTGGTTTCTATCAAAAAGTTGTAGGAATATTCCTTTTTATTGTGTTTTCTTCATGAATAATGTAATAAAAATTTAGTTATGCTGTTTTGAATACTGGTTTTAAAGGCATCTTCTGCCTTGGCTCCTGCAGTCTTTTCAGTGTATGAAAGGTGAAAGCTTTCTGAACCTAATATTCTTGCCCCAGAAATAGTTTACAGTTATTCATCTCTTCTTTGACACTTGCAAGAAGTTGCTGCGTCATTTGCTTATCCTTTCCTTCAGAAGGGAACAGCTCATTTGTATGTGGGGAAAAGAAAATGCTAAAAAGGAAGAACAGGGAAGGAATTCTTGCAAAAGGAAAAATAAGATCTATGGCTTGAGATGTGGGAAAAGGAAGAGGATAGGTGAAAGATGATTTTAACTGCAAAGAGTGGGGGAGCAAAACCACAAACATCCACCTTAACTAATAGGACACATGCCTGTCAGCACCCAGATGATTTTTTTGGATGTGCTTTCCACCCACCTTTATCTTTGGATGGGACTGTGTCACCCTATGCATTCAGAAAGCAACAAGTGGATGGCAGTCATAAAATGTCAGCAGATAGTAAGTCACCATCACTGCCATTTTTGCTGCAAATGAAGAACATTTCAAACCAGGAAGTGACCTGCTCCATCATCCTGCAAGCAGCCAGGGGTGTCACTGAAAGGCTCAGCCATCTCTGGGCAGACACTGAGCACCCTCTGCTCTCAAGAGCAGTGTAGCTTCAAAGCTGATAGAAGTGTGCTGAACTGGGAAAGCAACTAGGAAATTCACTGCAAACCTGAAGGAAGGGTTGTATGCTTCTTGGTGGCTTTTTTTTTAAAGCAGACATACAAGACATGTAAAACCAGAAGAGCCCCATCATGCCAACATTAATGCTTCAGCCTCCCCACAAAAAAATTAACAGTTACAGCTTTGCTCTCTCGCATGCACGCAGACTTTTCCCTCTGGGATTACCAAACATGCTGTGCCATGCTGCTGTAAAGTATAAATCAGTTTAGTTCTCTGTAGCTTTGCCATGTTACACAACTTGCAGACCAAACTTGGTGGAGCCATTGTTTTCCTCAGGAAAAGGTTCTTTGAAGCTTACCTTTATCTACTGCTATGATACCTGAGTAAACAGGGAAAGGAAGGGAGCAAAATATTGAAAAAAAAAGGTGTTTTGTACTCTTTGAGCAGTGCAGAATTTGTCCATATGTCCAACAATTGTGTTAGAATTACACTGTCCATCTACTTAACTGGGATTTAAAATGTGAAATTGAAATTTAAAAGACTACGATTTTCCTTTTGCCAATGCAGTGATTTTAAATCTATTCAGCAGAGTCAAATAAAACACTAAAGGACACGACATGATAGCCTGTTGATTCTCTGCAAGAGACTTTGAACACACTGATTGCATTAGAGCGTGCTTAAGAATTTGTTTGAGATCTTTTTATAGACTTTTTTCTTTCTTTTTTTTTTCCCCACCCTGTGCTTGTCATAAGACTGAGATGCATCTTTCCAAGGGCAGCACTTTGCTTTTCTTAGATTAGCTCAGTTGTGAAGTTTTTGTTTCTTCTCTGTACCTCCTGAACCCCATGAAGAAATTCCCAGTGGTGTAGCATTGAGGTCTGAGAGACTAGTGCTGTGCTGCTTACAGATAGCACCTCAGGTCGCTGTATGTGTATTTACTTTTAGGATGTAACAGCACTTTGTGTGCAGCCAGCTTCTCCTCCCTTCCCTTCCCTCTACAAACTTACTTCATCATTTTTTTTTTGTGCAGGAGAGACCTTTGTAGCCATCCACACCAGATGAGGGAAGCCCTTGAAAGCAGTGAAAAGTGATGTGATGTCCCTTAATGACAAAATATTTAAAGCATGTTCAAGAAGAAATTGATTTTTTTTTGACACAGACGTTAATGTGCATGGTCTTAATTACTTTACTTGAGTCTAGGTAGAGAGTTGTGACACTGGGCCCACACATCCCTGCCCCCATAACCCGGTGGCTCTGCATGGGAGAAGAGATAGGAAAAGATGAGGTAGTAACTACCTTTATAAAAGAAAAATTAATAGTGTTGTATAGTAAAGATTTCATTTAGACTAATGAGTACAACTGAATCCCTAGGGAACAGCCTGTCCAAATTGTTAACACAGATGGAAATGGCACCATAAAATGGGTATGCAAGTTGCATTTATGCTAGAATTTGGCTTTTATATCCCTTAAAATATATCAACAGAAGAGGCACAGCTATGGGGATGATTATTTAAAGAACAAAGACTTAATTATTTAATTAAAAAAAAAAAACTAAACCCAGTGCCTTCATTAGATTAATTTCACCCCTGGGCAAGGCTCTTAATGGAAAGATTCCTGATAAAACTGCAAGAGGTGCAGAGACCTGTTTCTATTGTCTCAAAAAAATTACATCAGTGCATTTCAGATTGCTAAGTGCAGAAATCGTGTGATTAATTGCGGTATTTTGAGTGGCAAATGAGTATAGATTAATTTCCAATGCTAACATATCCAAGTAAGGAATATGACTCTCTTATTCATTCAAGTGTAGAGCTAGAACAAAGGATTTTGTGGACATTCTTACCTTAAATATGTGAGACTAGTGTCAATCACAAAAAACTCCAGCCGCTCCAGTGGAACACCTCTGTAATCAAGGGTAGCAGGACCAGGCCCATAAATATTTTGCTGACAATTACATTTTTGATTTTTCTAAAAGTGAGAAAATGACAGATTTTATTTGTTTTTAGAGAAAATGACAGATTATGTTAGTCAATTCTAAAACACTACATTTGGTTTTGCTTTCTAAACAGGGCACACTACTGGACCAAGCTTAAGTAATGACAAGCTATATAAATTTGCTTACTCAGCTGAAGTGTATGTTGATCAGGTAAAAGCATCTCTGCAGAAAAGCGCAGGCTACCGGATTTCTTCTCATGTGGATGTCAACCTCTTATGGAGAAATCCCGACAATGATGATGACCAGTTGATCAAAATTACGGTAATGAATCCCATCAAACAACTTCAAATATCCCCAATCTTTTATCCATTTATCTAACTGCTTATCTAATCGTGAAGAACTTATTTTCAGAAGAAGAGCTAAAGCTTTTATTGTTCTCTAGTCTCAACTAAAACCAGTTTCTTTGGTAAGCTGATTCCTACAGAATAGGACTTCACCAGAATATAACCGACATTGTAAGGCAAAATTTCAGGGTATCTCTCTCCTGTGTTTTTAAATTGCCTCATACAGATTCTACAGATCAAAAAACTGGTGTGCAAGCACCTACTTGAGGGTCAGCAGGTCATCTGAAGTCCTTGGTTTTAGCTGCAGATCATGACATTTATCAAACACAAGCTGGGTTTCATACTTTACAGTGATTTTTTTCTGCCACTATGGTGAGTGCTGGTTTCTTTTGAAAAGATAGACCTAGTAATCATGGGAGATTAATGGTCAGAAACCAGAAATTAAGAAATAAGAAAATGTATTAGATGATTTAGTCTATCCAGCCTACCCCATCTCAGTGCTAGACTTCTCTCTAAATTAATTTTCTCTGCTTTTACTTTGCTAGATAAGAAATGTTCAGGTTCAAAATGCGAATGAACGTCCAGCTGATAAAAACATCTTCAAAGGAAAAAGCATGGAGAAGATCATTGGGAAAGAATATCTGCAAGCTTTACAGAGGCCCATAGTTCTTGAGTTGGTTCGTGGAAAAGTAAGGCCACATTTTTTAAAATTAAATCCCTAAGGAAACCTGAGACATATCTTTTCTTGCAGGCTTGGAGAGTTAACAAATTCACTATCCTCAGTGTTCTCAATGTGCCATTGCATCCCATCTTTCCATACAGAATGCAGCAGTTGAGAACAGATTGCAGGTTACCTGTACAAGGGCCCTTCCAGACCAAGACTCTTGTGTGTTGAGTCACCATGCATTAGCAAAGTAAACAGGAGACTGGCCGCAAACATATGGGTACACATGCAGATATATGCACAATTGATGCATAAGATTTGTGCTGTTGACCCCAGTGAGGTCAGGATTTTATCCAAGATCTGAAGGCAGAAGAGATACAGTTTGACATGAGGGAGGTTATACAGTCTGTGAGGAACAGTGTTAATCACTTTAAACCCTTAGCAAATACTTCAGCATGACTGCTTTTCCCATCTCTTGGGCTTGCTGATTTACTTCTGTGCCACCTGTGGTTTCAGTGGTCTCAAGGTAATAAGCTTGATACTGAAACAGCCTTTGCTGTTGTTCCTCTACTGGGAACTGACTCCAAAAATCAGAAGAGAAGGGGCAGTGCACAGGTGTGTCTTGGTGTATGCCTGGGTTTTACAGCTTGTCCCGAGAAAGCAATAAAGCACTGTCCCACCACAGGAGTGCCCATGTCCAGTTGTAGCTCTCAGAGTTCCAGTCTTGCTCAGGAAGGGAATCAAGTAAACCCATCTCTCCCTCTTTTTCTCTGAGGAGCTGCTCAATTGTCTCCTTGGGCTCAGCCTCCTGCTCTGCCCAGGGAGTGGTAAGGCTTAAGCCATGGCTGCTCCCTCTGCCTCTCCACACTTCTTCACCCTCTGATTGCTTGTGTCCAGGAGCATTAGGCCAAGAACCATGCTTTCTCCTCCACAGCCCAAGCAAGTTAGCAGGTGGGACGTGGGCAGAGGGGCAGTGAGGAAAGAGGAAGGGTGAAGGTCACACTCCTTTTTCTCTTCTGTAGAGCAGAGTGAGGGCTGTGACACCCTATCCCAGCAGGATCTTCACCTCCTGCTGTAAATAGGAACGAGCACATACCCTGGCCATCAACTCAGCCTACTGAATTGCAGCTGCTATAAGGCCTGCTCAGAAACTTTCAGACTCAGCTTTGTCATCAGTTTTACACAACATAAGAAGAAACAGGACAGCACTGGCTCCCAAGTGTACACATCCCTAAATGAGGACAGAGGTATCAGAAAAACATAGTCAAAATACATCTGCTCCCATCAAATTAAATTAAGCAGCTCACACACTAAGATTGAGTTGTAGTATTAAAAACTTGTAGTATTAAAAACTTGGGCTTTTTCTCACGTAATAGGCTCTGTACACTCCTTTTGATTCCTCTATGGTACGATACTTTCATCCCTGGCAGTGACTTGACTTTCCTGAGATAACACATTGATTGCACTTAGAGTTCCTGAAAGAAGCCTAATTTTAAAGCACGTTCAATGCAAAGTGGAGGTGCAAAGTCTTCTTACCAGAGGAGAGGCTCAGGCACAACAGTTGACCCATGAGGTGCAAAGGTTGTGATGTAGTTGACATATCATTTAAGCCTTTCTAACTGTGATTTACCTGTGATTCATCCTGTGTTTTTGTAATCTGTGATAAAGTGCAACAGATATCATGTACATATGAGGAGAGATTATCTGAGAACTATGCAAAAAATGAGTCACTTGTGAAATTATGTAGTTTGACATTTTCTAAATCTTCTAAAGTCTCTCTAGGGCAGGAAAGATGCTCACTGTACTAAAACAGTATTTAGGTACAGCTAAAGCCTGAAAGATGCTGGTAGTGTTATTGACAGGCCCTGCAGACTCTGGAGTTTGCTTAAACAAGGACAACGGGTCCAAATTCAGTTTCCAAATCAGGAAAAAATTAAGTGTGGTTCTTTTTTAGAGGAGGTCCTCACTATTCTTTTCTTGCTTAACTAGATATGTTACATACTTCTTTTTTATTCATACAGGTCAAAACCTTCTACTCGTATCAAAATGAACCTGCTTTTACTCAAAACATTAAGAGAGGTCTGGCTAGCCTTTTCCAGCTACAGCTGCACTCTGGTGCTGCCCATGAGGTATGATGCTCTACTGGCAAGATAAATCATCATCAGAGAAACAGGCAGAGCCTGGTCTGTGGCTCCCGCTGACTTCAGAAGGAATGAAGTGTGACAGAAGTCAGCCCTTTAATCGCATTTGAGGCTGGGGACATAAAGACAGCATTCTGAATATTTGGTGCAGTCAAGTTGCTGCAATTAGCACAAAGAGTTGGTGAAATCCATTTGGTTTAAAATACTTTTAATAGTTTAGCAGGATTTGGTAATACACCATCTTAACCCAGGTCACTAAACATCAGTATAATTTCTTTTATAAAGGCAGTTGATTCTTAAACTCAGTTCAATGGATTAGGTCATTTGAAATCAAAGAGAGTATCCGTGCAAAGTTAGCAATGGTTTCCTTGCACGCATTTAACCTGCATTACATTGTTAAATTTTTACATCTGTCCAGATGAGCAGTTGGGATTTAACTCAAATCTCTAAGTCTACTGCCAAACATTGTTACTTTCCTTCATAGCCATCTAATGAAATCTACCCCTGCCTATGCAAAGTAGGTAGTTAGAATACACTGGAACTTTCAAAACTGGTAAATAAGCCCAAACAGTGCAGCATCACATGTAAAAGTTTCCAATGGTGGAGAAAATGGTTCAAATTGTGGGTTGTCCAGGGTCCCAAAGAAAAATTCAGGCAATTTTCCTAATCCAAATATTTTTTCTCAAGGTGGACATATCTGGCAAATGCAATACTACTTACCATGTGCGGCAAGATCAAGTGACAAAAATAAAAGCCCTGGACTCCTGTGAAATAGAAAAACAAGGATTTAACAGCCACAACCGGGTATGATTTCTTTAACACAGTAACAATGGTTCTGTCTGTTTAAAAATATAGTCTTAATATCTGTTACTCATTTTCTCAGAAGTTCCTTCTTGAATTACAAAACACAAATTCTGCATGTACATTTTGTAGTATTACTAGTGGAAATTCAATATGTATAACCCATTGGGAGAATGGGGAATGGATTCTCCTCTTGCGCAAGCCACCCTGGCTCTGCTGACATCAAGTAGCTCATACCAATCCTCGTTATTTTTTAATGCCATGCATAATATATTTTAGGCTTTATGCATATTTACAGCACTTGTGTCCCGTCTGTACTGAATTTTTAATCAGTGTGAGGCTTCTTTTTCTTTGGAGGAAAACACTAGATACAGTCACAGTGGCAATTGCAACATTCTTCCCAGCTGCAGTATTTTTCACAGTATTAAGTGTACACTATAAATGCTGGGCAAGATGCTGACTCTTGAATACAGCCCTGTCAGGCTTCTAGGAGATGTGCTGTAGAGGTAACTGAAGCCCTTATTGACCCTTCACTACGAGTAAATGCCTTTCTAAGTGGTTACTACTGAGTGCAGGCTGGACACATGCTGAAGGCACTGGGATTCTCCATACTAGAAACTGACCTTTCTCAGCCCAGGCTCGTACAAAGGCAGAACGCACTCTGTTAATAAACCGGCTTAAGATTATGTCTGAGTTCTTGATTTTCACACTTGCCACAAAGACTTCATCTTCCTTACAAACAAAGCAAGCAAGGTGGCTGGCTTTGCTTCCTGGGTATGAACATGACATTCTTATTTGCAAGACATTTTCCTGGAAAAGTTTCTCATTTTATTTAAAGTGTATTTTTAACTCAGTGTAGTACTGGACATTTTCTCAGCCGCAGCCTGCTCCAAAACGTCCTCCCCTCCTGCCCCTTTCTTCTCACTGGTGCATATTGAATTTGAAACACATGGCACAGAAGTGGGTGGCTTCTTGTTGCAGAAGGAGTTATGAGCACCTGGTTTATGGGCTTAGCTTGAGATGTTGTCAACCCACATGATCCTTCTTCATTTGGCTAAATTCCATGAGTTTTGCCTTGATTTGGAGCGGATCTCTTTTCCTATTCTTTTGTTTATTGATCAGCTCTTTCTCTGGTTTATTTTTCAATTATTTTCAGATTCTAGATGTCAGTGCAAAAGCCACATCTGCCACAATCTATGTGCTGGAAGACAGTTTCATTAAAACCATTAAGGCAGAAGAAAATTATGTTTTGCTTCTGAATTCTCGACGAAAATCAGGTGCCAAAATAGTTTCAAAGTAAGTTGGGCAATTTGACTGTCACTGACAGTAGTAAAACTAGTGGTTCAAGTCAGTTTGTATGTGCACATCTTATTGCATCAAGATCTAAGGCTCTAAACTCTCCAGGTAAGGATTTTGGTCTCTTTTGTATCTGTCCAACTACTAGTCCAACTTTGATTAAGGTCTCAACGATACTGCAAATAACATATATTTACATTCATAAGAATTTAAATGGAATGGGTGGACTTGGCCAAAACATTTTAAGCAACATCTTACTGCTGTAGTAAAATGTTGCAGTAATTACAAACAATCCTGTTTCTGTGTCCTTTCGTTTCTTAAGAAATACCTCCAAAGGATAGGAGTTCAAAAGTTCAGAAGTGTAGAAAACAAGATCTGCTGCATAGAAAAGAAACAACAGTGAAGAGAACTTATTCAAGTATCACCTTAGTAGCATGACATTTTAAAAATGTACATATAAAATCTCATTTTCCAGATCTTCTTATGAACAAATATATGAAACCTTTCATAATGTATATAGTTCCTGAAGGCTGTTTCCCAGGTGCTATAAATCCATACTTTAGAAAGTCTATTGTTTAGGTATTATATGCCACAAACCTCTAGCAGTAATTCTCATGGTATCAGATACTTCTGTTACCTTAAAAAAGCCTTTAACTTGCCATGTTCTGCACATTTTTAAATGAGACTTCAGTAAGTCTATGGTTTATATTTTTTATCTGTGGAGGATTTTTTTTTCTTTCCTCTTGCTTTGATTTCTGCATTTCTACTGTAACCATTAAGCTCTAACAATGTCTTCACTCTATTGATGCACAGGCAGAGCCTGGAACTGAAGTCAGTACAAGCTGGCCCTGGATTGATCGCTGGAAAGCAAGTTGACAGCGTTATCAAGACCTTGGACTCCAGCTACGTTTCTGTGCCACTAGTAGCAGAACCAGTCAAATCCGAATGCAAAAAGTGTCCTTCAGTAAGTAAACACGTGATGCAGTGGTGCCACTAGAAAATACAACACCCTTTCATTTTATCTCATCTTTGCCAACCTGGAGTTGCCAGGACCTTATTTCCTCTGGGTGATGGAGTGAGAAATTACTAAGATGTTTAAAAAATTAAGATGTTTAGACAGTGTTTATAAACAATTCTGTCATGGAGCAACTCAACTGCTCCTAAAAATAAAAGGCAGCTACCCGGTCCCCAGGCAGGCTAATACAATTTGCTAAAGAGATCGTTAGCAAACAGTTTAAATGCTATTATCATTGTGAAATGAATTTAGCAGTGAATAGGAACATTAATGATTATTATTATTCTCTGTCAGCTTTGTTAAGCAAAAAAAAGGCTTCTTTTCAGCACACATAATTTGAATCCTCCAGAGATACTCCTTGTGAGCACAAATACCTTACTATCCTGGAATTTGTGATAGTTATTTGGATGGAGCATTGCACTGTGATAATTTATCTCGTCTAATGTTCATTGAGCCTCAGAGAAGATAGAAAAACATGTTGAGGGAAATGAAATAGAAATGGTGCTGCATGCGTGCCGGAGCAGTTCTGAGCAGGGAACATCAAGAGATCTTCAACAGAGCAGAGACAGCTGCTTTTTTCACTGCCCATCAGGGTTTCTGCTCACACGTTTGTCACTTGGAACTGAGTTTGTCATAGTAGTTATAGTATATATATAATCTCCAGACTAGGACAACCAACATGGGGTGTAATTCTGGAGCACTGCTGGAGGACTGAGCTATGTCATTATAAACCTAATGGCACGATGAGAATGAAGTCCTGCTTTCTCAATGTGTTTTACAGTAACTGCTATGAAAAGATGGGGCCTATAAACAGAACACCGTATCCGAAGCAGCGACATAACATTTGGTACTTATATGTCACAGTATAAATTAATGCCATACTGATATGATATGCCCTATGGTTTTACATTTTCAGAACCCTTTTTAAATCATGAGTGGTCTTATCTCTATGACTTTGGTCAAATAACCACTCCTATCCCTGCTTCACAGACGGCAGCACTAGCTGCCAACATTTACATTTGAATTTAGGCCCAGATTTCCGTGTTTAGACATCATAAAGCATGCTTTATCAGAAGAGCCTATGGTTCTTGCATTTTTTTAATGCTCATGGTTCCCACAGGAACGTACACTTGCCCCTTCTGAAACTGAGGTGGGCTGGTTCTGTCTTGTGCAGCCAAGCTTTATAGGTTGGTAAAGCAGCTGTCAGGCATGGACATTAAATACCAGCTCCTGCACAGTTTAGAACTTCTCTGGTATGGCTTGAACTTTCCTACAGGGCCCACAAGACCTCTTGTCCAATCTCTCTGTAAGGGAGGCAGAGATTCATGTCCAAACTGAGCTGTCATGTGGAAGCACGTGCATCTAGGTCTGAATCCTTGGGATATTCAGTCCAAACTGCTTGACATTCACATCAGGAGAGCAAGGCCCCTCACAAGACTGAGCTGTGAATGTTGTTTGTAAAGTCATGGTCACTGCAGGAGACAGCAGCTGCTCCTAGTAGCAGCTGAATGGTTAGGGCACACCCACCCATTCCACCTCCCCCAAAACCAAAGATTTGGTCTGCACTGTCTCTTGCTTGAGATGGCTCCAGCTCAGGTCACCACCTTGCTTGTCTCTAGGGTGAGGGTTAAGCTGACTGAGAGCAGCCCACACACCTGGGCTCTGAGCTCTGCACAGGAGAAAAGTCAGGATTACTGAGGTTAGAAATTCATTGCCAGGCTATGGTGCAACTTCAAGAGGGGGCACAGAAAGTGCCCCACATGTTTATCTAATTTCAGCTTATAATAGCCACACTGACCTTGGTGCTAAGCACTAATCACCAATTGAGGTTAACAGACCCATCTGTGCCTCAGAACACCAGCTCCTCCCAGCTGGTCATTAATCCTCAGGAAATATCCTATGTCTCAATCATTGTTGCCTAATTATTGTTTATTACAGTTGATGGAAGTTGCACTCTGTACTGCTCAGGTTCAAGTGTTATTGCCTAATACAGAATCCATGTAGAGGGGAAGTATTTTAGTAAAGGTCAGCTGGGTGCTAGTGTTATTTCCCACTTGGGAAAACTGCAGTAAAGACTGCTGAAGAGAACAGCTAAGTTTTCACCAAGGAGTGTTCTTGATAATTTGAGATAACAGAGGCAAAGGCAAGTGAGAGAGGAAAGGTCAAAATACCTGCATCAGTTTCTTAGGGGAGTGTATCTGGAAGGACAGATACAGGTGCTTTGGTACCACGTTGGCTCATTTAAATCCAAAATGTGGTGTCTAGATATAGTAACAACGTATGAAGAAGCCAATACCTGTTTTAATACCACTTTTCTTAATCATTTTGTACAATAACCACAAACCCTCCCCATCTCATGCAGGTTTATGAATAAGAAATGGGAATTACTTATGGGACATTTACACACGAACCACTTACAAAGTTGCCATCTTCTAAGAAAATATGATTGATTTGTGAATTGGTGATTGTGCATCTTCTGCTTTAAAGAGAAATAGTTTAGGAGAAATGGGAACAGAAGGTAAACACTGTATACACCAGAAAGCACAGTAAATTTGCAAGATAAGAGCATTCACCTCATTCAGTTACAGTATAAATAATCATGTTTTGTTCCAAAATAGATTGTATTTAAGACAATGGACATTATCAGGAAAATACTAGTTTTGGAAGAGAGACATTTATAGGATGGTTTCAAATATATTTGCGCTATCATAAATTACATAAAACTTAGCTAAAAGATCAGCAGTCTATTAGATTTCAGCTAATTTAAGCAATAGCTGGCCCACATATCTGCATTTAGTAAGTCTGATTTTGAGAACTGAAACCACAATCTGAGAGATATGACATAATGTGAATTATTTTGCAGCTTTCTGAACACTGGAAGAGCATCAGAGAACATATGTACCCTGAAAAACTTTCCAAAGCTGAAGCTGCAAAAAGCTTTTTGTCCTTCATTCAGAACATCAGAAAAGCAACGAAAGAGGAGATACTGCAGATCATTAGAAGTGAAAATAAAGAACTGCTGTAAGTCATCATGAACAAGCTTTCAAAAGGTTTAACTTACTTCAAACTGCAGAAGGGCAAATTCCACACAGATTCAGTTCCACTGGTGATGTCCTAGCAATGCACAAACAGCATTCTGTACTGCCTACAGGAAAAGGATTGCTCTTTTAAAGCTGTGTTTGTTCTTGCAGTGTAGTATATTTCCAGCACATTCTTCAGCCTCTGAGGTTGTACTGACAGTGCTAGGCAGACATGCTTTGTAGCTTACCCTAAGGTTCTCATCCCCACTGCTTGCTCTGAAGCACTCTGTAATGTGTCTTTGACTCACCCATTTCCCCCTTCAAAGGGAAATACAGCAAAGAAAGGGATGGCTCAGGCCTGAATATTGTCCTAACATTTGAGTTTGGGTGTGAGCAGCTTGTGCACTTAGGTTAGGAATTTGAAGGCATTTATGAGTCTTGCCATACAGTTAGGATCTTTAAACAAATTACAGCAGTTGTTAACAACAGAGATAAATCTGAGAGTAGCTCAGGTAGCTTAGAAGCCTGTTCTCCAGTTGGCATTGTGTATGTAGAAATAAACCACTTATTTCCATTTACTGCCTTGTCCTGTAAACTTTAAGGCACTCTGGATAGTTCTGAGGCTTTAATACTTTTTTTTTTGTCCCATATTTGTATAAATTAAAATCTTTTTATCCATGGATATGAATAATTTCTGGAGTTCATCTACCATATTGTGGTGGAAGAATCTGGGGACACAGCTTTTTCCAACAGGAGTAAAAAATTCTCTTACCTGCAATAAAGATCTCTTTCAGCACATTAGTTTCTTTCTCTCTCTCTCTCTCTTTCTTTCTTTCTTTCTTTCTTTCTTTCTTTCTTTCTTTCTTTCTTTCTTTCTTTCTTTCTTTCTTTCTTTCTTTCTTTCTTTCTTTCTTTCTTTCTTTCTTTTTCTTTCTTTCTTGCTTTCTTTCTTTCTCTCTTTCTTTCTCTCTTTC
>VXBZ01009235.1:54818-80370 GCA_013399135.1 Heliornis fulica
TCTCTTTCTCTTTCTCTTTCTCTTTCTCTTTCTCTTTCTCTTTCTCTTTCTCTTTCTCTTTCTCTTTCTCTTTCTCTTTCTCTTTCTCTTTCTCTCTTTCTTTCTCTTTCTCTCTTTCTTTCTCTTTCTCTCTTTCTCAAAGTCTTTTCGGTATTTTCTGTCTCTTTGCAATTATATGTTTGTTTCCACTTTTTTCTAGTCCGCAGGTCGTGGATGCTGTAACTTCTGCTCAGACCCCAGAATCACTGGAGGCTGTCCTGGAGTTTCTTGACTTTAAGGATGCAAGCTCTTCTACCCTGCAGGAGCGATTCCTGTATGCCTGTGGATTTGCTTCTCACCCCAGTGAAATGCTCCTGAAATCTTTAACTGTAAGTTCAAGGACAAAACAAATACAACAGAGTTAATATTCCCAAGCCTCACCCTTCTCAATGGGAAAGGGAAGAGAAATTACTTTTGTTGTTTCCAGTTTTCCTTACTTTATTCCACTTGGGGTTTCCTTTAAGCATGCCAGTAGCATATAGCCTGAAAACAACAAATATCTGTAGGTCCAGACTGAAAGTCTCTTTATGTTGTAAAGTGGTATCAATATCTGCTACTTGTAAACCCAATGTTTTGAGGATTGTTTGATGGTTGTCTGTAACAATTTATTACTCTTATTGAGGTTTTTTTTTTAAACAGAGCTTGAAAGTGAGTCTAGTATTTGAGATGCTGAATGTAACTCAAGGGGAAAATGGCAGTGAGTTTTTACATGTCATGGTAGAGTAGTGCTCTGCTTAGCCTCAGCCCAGGCTGCAGTGGTCATCGCTGCCTTTGCATTACACTTATCTTCACGGGAGATGAGGGAGGGCATTCAGCCCACTACAGAATGGAGTTCATTATATTTAATCAGAGAGACTAACCAAATTTCTTTTGAATAACAGGCTAAGTTCAAGGGTGATATCGCAAATGAAGAAATCAGAGAAACTCTTGTCATTGCCATGGGAGCACTCATCAGAAAGCTGTGTGATAGAGAAGGCTGCAAGCTTCCAGTGAGTAGATGTTCACTGCTGGTCAAATTCTGGTCTGCAGCACATGGGAATGAGCCCTGCTGATGTTGCCAGGAGAGACGCAGGCAGCATATTCCCCTCTGCTTTAAAATAAGCCTGTAAACTCTTACATTTGATAGAGAGAGGATTTTGGTGGGGTTTTTTTCAGCAGTGATACCTGTCTTATCAGCATTAGGCTTTAATCTGGTTCCTTCCCATTTCTGTGGGTTTTTCCCAGTTTGCCCTTGACGGGCAGAAATTTTTCTCACAGTCTAAATTGTCAGCTGAAGAAGTACTTGTACTCCCTTGCCCAAAAGCTTTGCATGTCCTCAAAGAAATGCTGGCAAACTCAGGATCTATTTAATATTTGCAGTCACTTGAGGTTATTTTAGCTCTGTGAAGAAAATTCATTGGTTCAAGTACTCAGCTCTGCCCCAAATGTGTATGGAACTACCCAAGAGGAAGGCTCTCACCTTGATCATGGACTGAGTAAATGCTGGTGACAGGGAATGAGGATGATCAGACAAGGTGCTGCTGCCTTCTGTATCTGTGCTGCTCAGGAGCGCTGCACACTGGCCACAGACGCTTTGGTTGTGTTTGAAAGAAGCCACTGACACACAGCTTACAAATTATACCTTTGCTAACTCTGTGCAATGGTGCTTTGAAACAGAAACTGCTAGAACCCAGCCCGGCCCCTCTGACTTCCAAGAGGAAAAAGGGTAGGTGTTTGATCACAGAATCCCAGAATGGCAGGGGTTGGAAGGTGTGCCTGGAGGTCATCCAGTCTAATCCCCTTGCTACAGCAGGATCACCTAGAGCAGGTTGCATAAGGAGACTCCACAACCTCTCTGGGCAGCCCGTGCCAGAGCTCTACCACCCTCATGGTAAAGAAGTTTATCCTCATATTCAGGTGCAACTTTGTCTATTCCAGTCTGTGCCCGTTGCCCTGTACGATCACTAGTTAAACACGTTGTTGATTTTCTTTAGGCTGTTGTGGAAGCCAAAAGACTGATTCTGAGTAGACTGGAGAAGGCTAAGAAAGATGACAATGTGAGGATGTACCTGCTGGCACTGAAGAACGCACTCCTTCCTGAAGCGATTCCACTGCTTCTGAAGTACACTGAGTCAGAAGAAGGGCCCATCAGCAATATTGCTGCCACTGCCTTACAGAGATATGATCCTTCCTTTCTCACCAAAGAGGTAAGAAAATACACTGCCTAAGAAAAGAAGTGCAAGAGATGGTATTAAACATAAAGTATACATTGACAGAGTTCATTTGTCAGCCACACTGTTTTTAAAGGTGACCCATAATTATTTTTTTTACCTCCATGAAACTATTACTCACACTTCAGTTCCAGCCAGAAAATTCATTCCTGCTTTCCAAATCCCAGCTGCCAGTCTGCCAGAGCTAGTCAGCCTTAGGCTTCAGTCACACACCAAAGGTGGCAGGGAGTGCAGGGAGCACTGGGCTCCCTTTGCAAGGGCACTGACTTCTCTATGATGTGCAGGAGATGCTAGGTGGACACCTGTGTAGCTCCTTTCTTGTGCTTTCACATAGCCAGGGGAATGCATGAAGGAAGAGAAGGGTAAAACAGCTGCATCTTTCCTTTCAACCTCCAAGAGTAAAAACGAATAGACCAAATAGTGGAACATGAAGTCCTGGCTCTGTTACATCATCGTGCATCCCATTTCATGCCTACTGCTGGCAGCTGCGACTGAGGTTGCAAGGGTGCTGATCTGCAGTGAACATGCTGGAAGCTTTTCTGTCAGTGAGGATCTCCATGGACTGTAACAAAGATGTGCCACAACCTTCTCAAGGACATGAGGCCACTGCAGGCACTATCTAGAAAATTAAAATCACAATATGTTTTACTTTTTAGAACATACTCCCTTACCAGTCCAGGTAATCTCTCTCTTAATCTTACAACTGCCACAGTATTTTGATCTTACTGCGTCTACTTATTTACAGCCCTGCTGTGAAAACCCGTGGGGAAGGCTGTATTTGCACTGTGGCTGAGAGAACAGAACAGATGCCCCACTTGCCCATGTGGTCACTGAACTATACATGTCTCATACATTCCAAAAGGACCATGAAAAACAGGGTGCTGAAAATATATCCTTGTGTATTAGCCTTGGCTATGGAGCAAGCTTAAGCTGATATTATAAACGAGATTCCACTCTGTACTTTGCCCAGTCATCTGTGTGAGCACTGACTGAATAATCTGTTTCCTGACCAGGTGAAGAAAACAATGAACAGGATATACCACCAGAATCGTAAAGTCCATGAAAAGACAGTGCGAACCACTGCAGCTGCTATCATCTTAAACAGTGACCCATCCTCCATGGAAGTGAAAAACATCCTGCTCTCCATTGGTGAACTGCCTCTGGAAATGAACAAGTACATGCTCTCCATGATCCAAGATATACTTCACTTTGAAATGCCTTCAAGGTACACTACGTTCTATACAAATAAATACACCTCATCTTTACTTCTTTGCAGAAACCTAAAGAACACATAAGTTCTCATTAATTACTAATACAAATTTAAGGAGAACATAAAAGGACACCTCATTTTTGTGTCACTTCTAAGTATTGATATTTCAGAATAAATCTATTTACCATCTATTCACATTTTCAGAGGTACATCTAAGAATTTGGCATCTAACTTGCATTACTGTAAGAAATGCCATCTGATGGTCTTAATTCTTTCAGTGGCCCCTTTATGTTTTAAGAGCTAGTGAACCAGAAAAATTGTAAACATCGCAGAACTAGAATGAAAATAACAAAAATACCTCTTCTCAACAGCAGGCATTTTCCAGCAAGAGCTTTGCTTGCCTTTCTACCAATGACTGCCACAGGGAGCTGGAATTGGAAAACAGACTCTAGATTAGGGCAGACTTTTAGTGGGAAAATGTGAGGGGTTTTGAAGACCCTCTTTCCAGCTGGGAAATTCACCCGTCTCAAATTTGATATTTCTGAAGAGCAGTAATACATTTTGTACCATAACATTTTTGTGTCTCTGTGGTTCTGTTTGTTCCTTTTGAAATACCACAGCAAAATAGTTCGGCAAGTTCTGAAGGACATGCGTGCTCACAACTATGATCGCTTCTCCAAGATGGGCTCTTCCTCTGCCTACTCAGGCTACATTACACGTATGTAACCAGGAAACTGCCTTTTAACCCTGTTTGCATTCCCAAACATTTGATTAACCCACTAATTTAGTCACAGGTACCGTCTTTCTTTTTTAATTAAGGTGGTCCTGATGTAACATCCACATATAGCCTTGACATCCTCTATTCAGGCTCTGGCATTTTAAGGAGAAGTAACATGAACATCCGTATTTTCGACAGAAATGCTGAACTTCATGCCAGTCAGGTAACTGCTACACTACACAAAACCAAAGCCAGTATGTGGTCCTCTTACAGCTTCTAAATATACTCAGATAATGCTTAAGACCATAAGGTTTGCTGCACTGGGCAGAGAACAAAACAGTAATGGGGAAAAAACCCTTCCCAACAGCCAGTGAGGCACATGTTTAACCAAGCAGACACATTTTGTTCTGTATCATATATCAAGTTCTGTCTCCAGTTAAAGCCTATACTCTTTATCTGATGTAATCATTACGAGCTTTGTGAGTTTCTAAACCCAAGGCCTCTGTTTTGGGTATAACATAAGATGCAAATGCAAAAAGTAGTCTGAATGTATGAATCAGAGATTGAAAGGAGATGCCTCTGGTTTGTAATTTTCTTAATGTTGGCAAATACTTTTCAATATTATTATCCGCCTACATTTCTGTGGGACAAAAATTATGCCATGGAATATCTTTTGGTTTTCCTCCCAGCTGCCTGTGAAAAAGTCACAAATAAAGGCAAATTTGCCAGAAAGACAAGTAGGCTTGGGATTGTGATCTGCATGTGGGCAAATTCCTCCTGCATCTAAAGGGAAAAAAACATACTGTGACATTATTTTATTTTCTACTTTTCTAGGTGTTCTGCATAGTTCCCTTAAGCTCATACCTTTTAATCTACAACTCCATAAGTTAGAGTTGGGCTCTTTGACATTAAGAAAATGTGTAGGGGTGTTAAGAGCCTGGGGCAGGCAAAGTGTTTGCATTGATTCCGTATCACTGTTGCTTTAGGTGGTGATTGAAGCTCAAGGTCTGGAGTCCATAATAGCTGCAACTCCTGATGAAGGCGAGGAAAACCTGGACTCCTTTGCTGGCATGTCAGCCATTCTCTTCGATGTCCAACTCAGGCCAGTTACATTTTTCCAAGGGTACAGTGATTTAATGTCTAAAATGTTCTCAGCAACTGGAGATCCCATTAACGTGGTGAAAGGACTTCTCCTCCTGACTGATTACTCACAGGTACTAATAACACACTGCCTGATTCTTTTTCTGTCTCTTAAGCACAGATGCTTCCACCCCCACACCATTACTGTAGGACATCTTATTTTCTTTCTTTTCATTGCCGATAAACCTAATCAATGTTACATAGGCTTCTCTTACTATGAGAGCAATAGAAAAGGCACAGGTATAAAAAACAGAATGAAATGACATGAAAAGCTATCTAGAATAAAGGTGAGAACACATAGCATTCTAGAAAACAATGTGACACCGAGGAAGAGCAAATCCAACAGTCTCATGTAGAACACTCATATTGCTAACAGCTATGACCTCCCCTCCCACAGTTTCTTGTAATACAGTATTATCCCGTGTGACTCCCTAAGTTTTCCTCTTCACAAGTTGTCCAGAGACCTTACATCCAATTAGGCAATAACTATCAGGTACTAAACAAATTAATCACTGTTACTCAAACTTTCCTAGATAACTAACCTTCAAAGTACAATGCTAAGAGGTCCAAATATCAAATGCTTATTTCTCAGCAAAAACAGGAATTAAAATGAGGATTACACAGTTTTTTATGCAACTGCCATTTGGGGTGGCAGTTGCATAATGGTCTGTTAATTTTATGCTTAAACAAATCTACAGTCATATAAATATAACAAGCTACATAATGTGTTGTTGGAGGACTTAAATTCTAGACATCTCTCTGGAAGTGCAGGACCAGCAACTGGTTTGGTATTTTTGTCCTTCCCAAGCCAGGGTCTCCTTAGAACTCGTGGATTTAACAGCAGCACTGAGCTCATGAAACATCTGCAGGCTCAAACCTTACTTTTTACTTTTAATCTTTGAACCTCAGCAAAAGAAAACAACAGAAGCAGATGATGAGCAGATGATGAGCACTCTGATCAAAATTACATAGAAACACCCCCTGCACGTGACAGCTGTCCCTGTCCTGAACCCAGCTTGGCCCCTTTATAATGGTATTAAAAGTCTATCTTGAGGGCTTCCCACAGAGTGCACAGTTTGGCTAACTGAAGCTCATTCCAGCAGCGCTTTGCAGTTCCCACTCAGATTATGGGCAAAACCTTTACCATGACCTATTTAACACACAGACTGCAGGGGTGAGAACGATAATCATGTCCAGTCCTGAGCATACATGCGCGGTGTTTACTGAACTGAGTATTTCCAACTGCTGTGCATGCACCAAGCTCCATACATGCCCTGTCTGAATCAGCTGTCTGGGCACACTAAGAGCTCTGCCAGCCAGCAGATTGTCCACTCCTGGGCTTTGGAGAAGCTCACAAAAGCCTGAGACACACCAGGGTTGAGACAGGCTGCCACTTTTAACAGTATCAGCCTGTAGCTCTTTTGGTCAGTCACTGGCTCTGGAAGCCTGGGAAGCAGTGTGATGAGATGGGATCCCACCCTGCTTTCTCAGCAGGGGACACAGCCAAAACCATGTTTTCCCAGCCAAAAGGGTACTTGTTCTTACCTCTACACCCCACCAAGGCAAAACTTATTTAAAGCACTGTCAAATGCAGCTTCAGGCTGAGCTGCATTCTAAACACAGCACATCTTTCTAAGAAGGACTTTATAGCTACATTCCAGGTCAACAGGAACACCAACATGGTTTTGGCACTTCCACGTAACCCAGTTAGGCTTCATTAGACATGCTTTCACCTGTCAAGCTCTTGAGCTGTGATTACAACTATAGCAGAAACGCTGTTAGAATGGAAGTGTGACTGGCGTAACACTGGAACTGAGGAAGAACAGTGCGAGAGCGCTGTAGTTAATCTAGATTTTTGATCGATGAGTACTGCCTCCACGCTCCCTGGCCAGCATGGACAGGCCTTGGCCAGAGCAAATTCATACTGTAGACAACTGAGCCAAATGTGGATTTTTTTCTTTCCAAGAAAGGAACCAGGCATGGGAAAGAGAGTGTGTTTCATGATACCAAAACTCTGGGTCACAACTGCACACAGTGTGATTTTAGAACGAGTGAAAACCAAATGTAAGGTACAGGCAGCACAGCTGAGATCAACCATCAAAAGGATGGCTTAGAAGGCAAGACTGGAACTTAAAAGTGGGGCAAGTGAATGCTTCTATTTGGGTTGCAATTTTAGCTTTGGTGCAGCTTGATTTTTGAGAAAAGTAATTTTTAAATACTAGAAAAGTTCTTCTCCCCTATTGCTGTTTGTAAGGATGATTTTGCACAGAAAGACCACAACTGAGTTAGTTGTTCTCAAAGCGCTATCAAATCTATGCAATAACTCCCCTCCCTGGAAAACAGCTTCATTAACTTTACAACTCCAGTAATTGCAGTAGGCACATTTTGGAGAGGTGATTTCCAAGTTAAATAATATTGCTTCTAAATCTTACGCTCCTGCCCACTGTCTGGAACGTCTGTTCTCACCTAACTCCTCAACTGAAATTTTACAGCTACTGTCAGCATTCACAGCGTTGTCTGAGGGCTAAGCAGAGCTGTCCAGAAGTTACAATTCCCTCTATAAAATAAACAGCTCTCATAAAACTCTTTTGGAGACCCCTAAGTCACCTGCCTCAAAGTTCAGTAGGGTTAATATTTCTCCTAGGCAGCACACCTGCCAGAAGCATCGAGAAATTAAATACTGCATTAAGAGGTCAGAACCAGCCCCCCATGGGAGACAGCCAGTTCCCAAGGCAGTGCCCGTTCCTGCCCTCTCTGTGCTGCGCTACAGCAGCACTGTGGGTGCAGGGCATAAGAAACAGTTTTTATTGAAACACAGCACCTTTGAGCATTTTCAACAGTAACAAACGACCTGATCTTTCCCATCCCATTTTCCACAGCAAGCTATACAGGAGGCTTAAAATAGGAAGGGAAAGGAAAATACCGCTCCCAGGAGGCTGGGTCCCTGTGATTTACACCTCCCATCGGTCTGCACTGGATTGGCACACAAGGCCAAGGACAGGACTGAGCTCTAAATAAGGAAATAGATGAGCTAGTAAAACATGAGACAAGTGGTCCTTAGCTCCTCTACTGGTTTCAGTGACAAATGAATTAATTCTAGGTAGCCTTTAAAACTCTAAACTGTGCAGTCACTGCAAACCAAGCTTACTCTAATATTCTTAGGTGCAATTTGACAATGCATCTAAAAATATCTGCTCCTCTGGTTGTGTGTACATGTCTCTGCCAGAATGTATCCTGTTACCTCCTCACTTGTTAACAGCTACCCACCAATTCAGTCCCAATTAAAAGCAAAGTAAAACAAGCTGTGGGGGTTTGACCCTGGCTGGATGCCTCCACACCTCAACAGGCTGACAAGAACTGATTTCATTGTCCCAGTGCAGGCAGTAAAAAAGCTCCCTCTGATTTCAGAAAGACCGCATTTCCAACCCATGACTTTTACTTCGTTGAAAATAAGAAATCAGAGCACACTCACTGCACTTGCTGGGGATATGCTAGGTTTATAAACCACAGCCAGCCCATTGCATTCTTACATGAAATCTCAAGTTCACTTCAGCGGCAACTGACTGACAAATTCGTTCTGCCAAGGAGATTGTTTCAGACATTGTTTATTTACCCTAAAAGGATAAGTAACCATATATAGTCACCACAATTATCCATGTCCTGCCTTATGGCAGGAAAACTTTAATGCTCTGAATAAATACCTCCCCAAATATTGCTCCTTGCTATGGGGATTAAAAGCCAGACTCTCTCTGCTTGCTTCTTTCTTAAATCTTGGGACAGCATTAACTGGAACCACTGACCTACTGAATAGTTAAAAAGAGAAGAGAGACTTTTAAGGTGCCTGGAAATCAAAAAGGGGGAGGAAATTGAGTAGTCACAAGTCCTGAAAATTCCTGCAGCATTACAGGTACTGAGAATACCACAGCCACAGAAACCTGGAAGGAGGAAGAAAACCAGCAGGGAGAGAGAAACAGGTGTCTTATGTGCAAGGGACATGATCAAAATAAACTCTTCCCAAACTAATGGTTCATTTAAAACAGTGAATTAATCCACTAGTTCTTAGAGAAGCAGGAAGTGAGCTAGATTGCCAAGCCGAGTGAATCTTAAAATCTTGGCTGTGTGTCAAAACTTAAAAGTAATGAGCTGCCATGACACTGAACTACATTATCACTTCTGAAACAGGCTCCACGCAATGTGCTTCCAGTCCAGCCATAGTGGTTTCAAGAAGCCTTGAGCACACTTGATGGCTGATGGAAAATGCATTAAATGGAAATTCACAGTGGCAGTTAGAATGCATTATCTTATGGGTTTGAGCAGCTGGCCACTGAAAACATAATTCTTGCCATGCAATGGGTTTGGAGTCACTACTCACTGCATGACTCCTTGCATCACTTTACACCCCACGGCCAGTACAGGGCTGCCCTGGGCTGTGCTGAAGGAGTCAGGCTGCACTGCAGTGCTGCTGGAGTGCCAGCCTTAGCTGGGCAGCCAGCAGAGCTTCCATGAGGCTTGCGTGGGTAGCTCTGGGAGACAGAGGCCATGCTATTCCTTGCAGTGACAGACCTTGCAGAAGTTATGCCAGCTCACACACCGCTGGGGCAAGGGGAAGGACACGAGGCACCATGCCTTAGCTCCGTCACATTTTCTAGGGAGCGAGATACCTCCAGCGACATGGCAAGTGGCACAATCGCAGTGCGAGAGGGAGTAGGGATACCACCGAGGCCTGCGGTCAGTAATGGAGCGGTTACCTGTGCTTTCTGATGGCTCTAGGAGATCCAGCTGCAGTCCGGGCCGAGGGCCAGCGCAGAGTTCCTGGGAGGCCTTGCCATCGACATCTCAGGAGGGATGGAGTTCAGCCTGTGGTACAGGGAGTCCAAAACCAGCGTCAAGAACCGGTGAGATGCTGCCAGCATGCACTACAGCTGTAGAGAGCTCGGGCTCCTGAACCTCAGTAGTCCCAATGAGAAGAATTTAAATACAGAAGACCTTGCAAATGGGTTAAAATTAAATAACTGTTATGTGCCTGGGAGAACATTAGGACACCTCTTTTTGTTTCCACCTGGGTAATACCAGCTCCTTCTGGTCTCATCTGAATTTATATATATCTACCTGAAGAACAGGCTCCTTCGAGGGCAGGTTTTATGGATGGACGGTAGGACTGTTTGCAGTTTAATTTCCTGTTTCTTAATGTGTTGTGAATGACATATAATGCCTGAATTCATTTGCAGGGTGGCCGTGTTTGTAGCTGGTAACACTGAGGTGGATTCCTTCTTTGTAAAAACTGGTATGGAAACTACTTTGGAAGTCGAAACAGCATTAGACTTCATCTCCACGGTGCAGTTTTCACAGTACCCATTTTTAGTCTGCATGCAGATGGACAGAGTTGAGTCTCCCTTCAGGTAAGAACTAGGAGCACACAATTTCCAAGGTGTCCTTCCAGCCAGCTGCTGACTCTGAAATTCTGGTGTTCACAGGCACAAGAGTTTAACCCCAGAGGGCAGACTTCAGCCTAACACACAGGTGCAGTGTAGGTTGTTACAGACACCAACCTCTCTGCTAACCCTTCTTATCTCTCCCTCACCCTGAGATTGAGAAAGACCCTTTTTGAAGATCACAACTTGCTGTGGGTGTGCACATCGGTCCAATTTTCTAATCTGGCTTTGCAAGTAAACTCAGCGAAGCGGCAGGACACTGGTGCCCTCACGTACAATTGGATCTGATGGTGACCTAAAACTTTGCCAGAGGTAGTTCTCTTACACCACTGAGAGGAGAAGTGTGTGGCAACAGACTAGCTGAAGTGGAAAGTTTTATCATCTGCTCTCTACTAGTGTCAACAAAGGCACCCAGTGCATTAAGCACTTGCAACCCTCATGCTCTATCGTATCCTGTTGAGGCACTAGTTGCCCTAAAAAACAAAGAACAGCCCAATAAGGTAATAAAGATGCTTCCCACTAGCCAGAGAGTAGTAGTTTCATTGCCATGTGAGAAGCCATGTTTACTACTCCCTCCTAATCCCTATTTGCCAGGACCTAAGGGCAGTAACATTTGCAGAGCCTGTGCCAGATTTCATTAGGCTTTTCTGATCCCAAAGTTGGTAAGCCTCCATGGAATCAAAGAACTCATGGGCCTGCAGGAAATCCTAAGATAACAGTATCTGCTGTTCTACAGGTACTCAAACATCTTCTGATTATACCTACACACTGCGGAAGTGTAATCTCGTCTGTATGTAACCCAGCCTCACCTACAGGGTACAGGACTTGCTAATGCCACTCCACCATGTTGTGTCTTCACAGGCGCTACGTGACTAAGTATGAAAGCCTACCATCCGGCAGACGGTACACTGCGAGGAGGGAGAAGGCACAACTCCTGGCAGGTAACGAATACCCTCTCCATCAAGAAAATTCCAACATGTGTAGGAAGGTTTTCGGCGCAAAGTCTGACTCCTCCAGCAACTGGTTTTGAAAACAAGCACCGGAGCTTTGGCTTTCCTGCATCCATGGCTCCCGCAGCAACCTAGGCTCGTACGTACCGTACTAACTCGGAGCTTGATCTTGCACTGCTGCAGTTAACGGGAGATTTGCCATTGATTCCAACAGGCCAGGATCGAGCTCTCAGGGTGTGCACCATGTTTACATATTAACATATATTTAAGACTTTTGTAAAAAAAAAATTAAAAAAGCTAAGGCAAATAACGACCAATCTGGTAGTGTTCCAAGCACTCCCTCCAGGGTGGTGCTAGCTCTTTATTTTTACTTTTTCATGCCAGAAGCAAAAAGAACCCTTTGTTTTTCTTTCCTGGGGAATACAGAAGTCCATGTTTTTGACATGCAGTAGGAACAATTACCATGTATAAAGAATGATTATTTATAAATGTATTTTAGAGTATTTGGGTGGCTTAGGCCTATGACCAGTCCTGATTCAAATATTCAAGTACAATTAACATCTAAATGGGACCCTGAATTCCTGCTTATACAGTAATGCCTGTTCAGAAAAAAGCAGCTTTTCTTTTACATGATTTTAAAAGATTTTCGCGTTTTTTTTTAAGCAGTCAGAGCTTGATTATTATTATTATTATTATTTATCTTTTTTGGGTTTTTTTTTCATTGACTGCTGAAATTAAATGCAGTTGATTACAAACATGAGGTAACATTTCCAGAAGTCCTAAGAGTTGCCTTAATTCTGTTCCCATTGGAACCAATGGCATATTTTCAGTGGTTGTCAGCAGGAGCAGAGTTAAGCCAACACTGGTTGCTCTTCAGGTTGCCCTTTGAAAATTCGTGTTCCTGTGTGCAATCATGGCAGGCATAGTTCAGAACACACCCCCCCACTGAGGCATTTCTGAACTGCAGAGAAGGACAGGGTCCTGAAAGAAATCCATTTTGAATGCGCAGTCTGGTGAAGCCTGTGCAGAGCCAGAATGTTTTTCTCCTACGTGAGTCAGGGTCATATTTCAATGTGAAAAAGTAATCACTGCTCCTAAAAGTCCTCAGATTAAAATGTCTCACACCTTTTCGCTCGTTCAAGCAGCTCGTTCAAGTCCATAGTTCTATGGACTAGAAAAATAAAGTTTTACATTTACAACAGCACTGCAGATTAAGAAAGACTATTCCTCATCCCAGCTCAGCTGATTGCTGACGTGATCCATCTGATTTCATTTTTATAGGGCAAGGTGAGTGAGTGCTGGTCACAAAACAGTAAAATAAAACAGTCAGGAACAAATTTTTTTTTTTTAAATACTGCAAGAATAAAAAATTTTAAGATTTCCAAATTCTTTTGTGTTTCAAAAAGAGTGCAGAAATCTGTAAAATCAAACTCTCAATGGGATGAAGCAGTCTGCTTGTTGTCTTTCCTGAAAATGCTGACATATTTCTAGTCAAAGCATAAATAAAGCAGGTAAAATCCAGTGTGAAATCGCTGCTTTGTTTCCTGTCTTGGTTTTTGTTTGTTACCTTCTGGGTTGGGAAAGTCTCTTGCTGGGAAGATGTGGAGTTGACAGGGGCAAGAGGAGCCAGTTAATTCACTGGCACACAGGAACCGAAAACACAACCATGTGTCCTGGACTCCCCCTCTAGTCAGGAGATGGAGGTATCTCCAGAGGATGGTGCAGGCCCCAATCATGTTGCACCACGTGCTGGAGGTGCTGCCCAAAAGCTCAGCCCAGAGGAGAGGTAAGACCTAGTCGCTCCTTTCTGTGTCAACACTTACCAGAGATGAAGCAAAGCGATACCAATACTGCTGGCAATGACACCACCTGTAAAATAACATGGGCAGCACCACCAGCAAACCTGCGCTGGCTCCTCTGCCTCCTCTGCCTTAAACCCCCTCATTCACTCCTCTGCTGAAGATCTTACACAACACCCTGTCCCCAGGCCTCCCTTCCCTCCCAGACCTCCTCTCCTTCTCCCCAGACATAGTCCTTCTTTCAGCAGGGCTCCCACAAAGCTGTCTCTTCCCCTCAATATCCATGCTCAAAGCCGGAACCCTCTGTTTTGCAGACACTGTTTGGTACCCCCACTATTGTTTCAGGAGCTGAAACCAAAGACAAGCTTTTACATCTATTACTACTTGCTATTTGTGACATACAAAACAAAAATAAGATCAGAGCTAAGTATTCCCACACCTAGAATGAGGCGGTCTCCTGCAGCGATCTCACACTCTAAATATAGAAGGTGGACAAAGACAGGCACAAAGAAATAGCTATCATCACTATTTTGCTTTAGATAATTAAGATATCAAGAGAAGGTGACCTCAACTTCACATTCTAATTTGCATCAACAGTCTGCTAGGCTTACCCATGCCTTCACAACCCAGAATCATAATTTAAAAGTTCTAGATAATGCCATTTTCTTTTGCATGACCTGTGCCTGATATCAGCAATCCCACTGCAAGGGTTACCCCCTCTCAAATTTATCAAAACTAAGAACCTTCTGGAAGCATACCTGTAAAGCAGGGCCCTTGGCCACATAAAAATAATGTAACATGGGTGCTTCCTTTTACAAGGAAGCCCAAGGTAAAATGCTTTCTGGTTGCCAAGACAATCCGGCTGTTGCCAGGTACCTGGCCAACACCACCAGTTGTGCTTCTGTTCCAAGTGAAACGCACAAGGTTACGTCAAGTCTCACAGCGATGCTGATCTGTCTCTTTTGCTTTTAATTTACCCATCAAGCCCTGACACAGCTTGGTTGAGAAAGCCATCTGCCCTTCTGCACCATTGAAAACCAGCCATTAAGAATGGGACAACCAGCCTGTAAGGGCAGCTTTGGGGCTTCCACAGCTTTGACAAGGTCCCTGGAAACTAAACGAGTGCCTCTGAGGCCCACATTGCTCCTTCAGAAGCGATACGTGCCCTCACGGATACCCCCTGGTATTGCAGCAATACACTTGCTCCTGAAGCTATCTGACCCTAACAGCTGGACATAATGGGCATTCCAGGAGGAGTTTAGCCCAACAGCTGGGTAATGGAAGGCCGCTGCTTCCTTATGTGCGCTCCATAGCTACAGAAACAACAAAACTGACTCTTCTAAAAATAAGGCGAAAGGACTGCACTGCTTAAGCCTGCGCTTGAAGTGAAGACACCCTGAGGGTTACACCAAAGCAAACACCACAAGCGTTGGCCGAATCGGCGGGGGTTAATTGCGAATATGCAGCAAGCATCCTTACTAACTTTACTTTCAAATAATCAGCAATGGCAGCAGTTAAACACCAATTCATACATGAAGGTTACAGAAGCAAACATATGCTCAGCCCTTTCTAATTGGAAGCCACAGAAAGAACAGGACAAATACAGCTATGTCCAAAAATCAATTCACTTCCAAAAGAGATTCTGAAACCTTCCCCCTAAACTTCCAAGGAGTGCTAACTTTTAAAGAGCATTTTTCATATACTATTAAAAAAAAAAATTAAAAAGCCAGGATTCATTTTCTCACTGCTCCTAAACTTACCTGGCTGCAGAAAGCACAGGGAAATATAAAGATCAGCAGTTTGGGAGACAGACCTCCTCATAAGGCCATGAATTAAGCCATCAGTGCAGAATATAGGTTAACAGATATAGGGACTAAACACCACTCTTTTTGTAACAGTTGACCACAAATAACTTCTGGTAACATGAACTCTTTCCTACCAGAAATGGATACCGACCAGATCTGCATGGGAGTAAACCAGCGCGATCTCAGAGCAGCCTGCGATCGCACTGACAGCGTCTTCCTTTACCTTTGTTGGTGGGAACAAGATCATCATTTGAATTATTTTACTTTCCATAAAATGAATCAATGCTTGGTGAAAGGCTCTAGGGTTAGCACATGTGCAGCAGCTTGGAAAATACGTATCCCAGATTGCCAGTCAATACATGCTACTTAAAACGTGAAGCCTGACTTGCTGACAACATCTGGTGGAGAATTTGTCTGGCTACACAGCGTGGAGGGAGCTGCAGTCCCTAAGCATGGGTACATGTTAGGAGTTGCACACCCGTATAACGCGTGCTGCAGTTGGACCTTAGAACACAGGAGGATTTGTTAAAAATAGCAAAGTAAACACAAGCCCTGGTTGAGCAAGGCTTTTTAACCACATTTTCCAAGTGTGCCGTGTCCAGCAGAGGTCAATGGAGAGAGGGGCAATGGCAGAGCTGGACTGGCAGGCACTCGGGTTCACATGTGGTAACTAGATAATAGGTACCTCAAGAGTAAAACGGCTGGAAAAACTAGGGGTACAGCTATGGATTTGGCAAGAGGATTGCTTGTTCTCCATAGTGACAACCCAAGATGACAGCAGCTCTAAAACAGGTGGGGCCTTTTGTTTGGGGTTTTTTTAAGTGCTGTGTTTTATCCTGGATAACTTCATCAGGGACTTTTCTGCCTCTCGCATTGGTTTGTTCCCACTTCCTCTTGACAAAAAGTGCTGCATTTCTACCCTTTGGTTTTGGCATTCCTACCTTTTGGTCTCAGCATTCCTAGCAGCGGTGTTTTGGAGACTTTAGAAACTCATAAGATTTTCTCCACCAATCCTTGAAAATCACAGACCTATTTCACCTGTTCAATTTAAGGTCTCGCTTTAATTTCTGTGGATTCTTGTAGTGTGAGGCACATTGCTGTTGGACAAAAACTGGCTGCAAGATTGGGGCCCTAAGAGACAGGTTAGAGTTCACGTCACTCGGTACATTTACTCTTTACCTCTCTTCTGTTGAGTTTTCACCTTAAAATGTCCGTCCATTGCGAGGGACCAGCAGTGCTGTGGAAAGCGTGTTGCACAGGTCCACCAAAATCAGCTCGTGATGGAGCAAAGGAAAGGAGCAGTTCCCAGATTTTCCTGCGGACAACCCCACATCCCTTTGTAATTTCAGACTCCTCTGGTTTGGACAAAGTGATCTAAGACCTTTCCCTCTGCTCTGCACACCCACTGTTCGTTTGGTCCTGCTTGCTCCTGTTGAGCTAAGCTTGGATGGCTGTGCACTTCCTGGTTCATTTCCCCCTTTCCCCAACTCTTCTTTTCAGCACCTACCATTGTCCCTCTCTCAATCCTCTGGGTCTGTATCTCTGTAAGGGAATCACTAAACATACACTGGCAGCGAAGTGACTGAGGACATCTATCCTAAATGCAACGCCAGGGTACATGTTTCAGAGAATCCAGAGAGACAGAATGTCACGAACACCAAACTCTGCTTTACCGGTAAACTTGTGCTTCCAGCAAGGTAGGAAGACCTTGTCGCCATGTCTTGGAGCGATACAGCAAATTCACGGTAGGCACCTTCATGTTGTATTACTTGCAGATAAATATTGAGGTGGGAATCACTTTTCCTTTAAGCATATAAGGCACAGGATTAAAAGAAAGATCATTATAATGTGCCCCTGAGAAGTTAAAGTGTTCTTTTAAACTGCAAAACTAATCTTACAGTTTTCAAGGCCATTTTGTGATGCTTTGGTGTTTGACTCGTGCTTTTTTAAACACTTGGACTTGACCTAACATCAGAAAGCTACTCAGTCTCTGTTAGGGTAGAAGGAACACATGAAAGCAGTGAAAGGATTTCCTAGTAATAATTCAAGTGATCCTGCTATCCACTAATAAAGAGATCCTATTTTTGATTGTATCACAATAACAGTGAAAATAACACAGCGAATGAACAGAAAGAACATTATTCACCCCACCAGTGGCTCTGTCCAAACACCACAAAGCCGCAGTTCTCTGGATACCCAAACCCCTATTCCAGTCAAAGTCAGTCCACTGAAACTGGGGAGCTCTCTTTTCATTT
This sequence comes from Heliornis fulica, assembly GCA_013399135.1. NCBI lineage: Eukaryota > Metazoa > Chordata > Aves > Gruiformes > Heliornithidae > Heliornis > Heliornis fulica. The sequence continues at coordinate 72,377 of VXBZ01009235.1, forward strand.
AACTGACATCTGGTGAAAAAAATCAATAATCAAGGAGAGTCAAACAAAGCAATGGCCTCCAACGTCCCTTTGTCTTATGAAGACAGAATAAACAGTGAGATGAGGTTGGAAAGAGACTTACAACACTGGGACAAACTTAGGGAGGCTCTAAGCATGGGGTTTGGATCTGTTCTCTGGTGAAATCTTTTCTTCTGCTACCATTTACGCGACAAACCACATAATGCCTCTGTTATCGCTTGTTCTGCACAATGGCCAAGATGACTTCGCAAACATATGACCAAGCAGGGAACTGCAGGCTTACTTGCAGCGCATCTTTTACTGAAAAATACATTTTATTTATCATAACATTCAAAAAAACCCCAACATAATACAAATGCTAATTCATTCAGTTACAAACTTTGGTACTCAGCGATTCCAGAGAGTCTGTTCTCACATGGTCGTGATGTCCTGAAGCGTTCCCGTCGTGCAACATGCTGCTAGTGCAATTCTCAGGGTGACTCTGCTGTCCTTCCACCCTGGGCTCACGGCATCCTGCAGCGGGACCACTTTGGGCTTCAGCTTCACACTTGCCACAGTGTCGTCTATGCTGAGAGCAGCTCAGAGTCCCTTTTTCTCCAGTTATATATCTTCTTTTTTAAAAAAATGTTTTTCCCCCCACAGGCAACAATCAACACGATGCGCTCACGGCGTTTTCCCCTTTGCCTTATAGCCCACCGCTCTCTCATCAGACATACTCACATCCTCTTAACAATCATTATCCTTACTTCACATCTGCACTTTTAAATACCTTTACACTGATAACCCACCTCTTAAAAAAGGGAGAAAAAGAAAGAAAGGAAAACAAAAAAAAAGAACAGAAAGGGGGAAGAAAACCACAAGCATTTTTAAAGCATGTTCTCAGGTAGCCACAAGTTAATGGTAATTTATATGCATAAGGAATGACACTTTGGCCATCAACGCTAGAGTAAAGGTAGCTTTGAATGCAGACAAGGGAAAAAAAAAGTCACAAAACCAACCACACAACCCATAAATACATTTTAAATCATTCATCAAGTGATTCACCAAGGATTAAATTTAACTGAGTGAAACCAACCCTGCAGCAAAAAACCAGGACAACATTCATGCATCACTCCAGTCACACTCAAACTTTTAACTGGATCCTGCCCTAAAACACGCGGATGCAGCTGGCCGGTTGTTGCAGCCCCCGAACCCCAATGGCAGGGCTAGGAGGGAACTCGAGTGGTGCAAGGACTGTGCCCTGCTTTGCACACGGGGTGACTTTCAGCTGTAACGTACGATGGCTGCACCATGAAACATATAATACTAGCAGCTTGTTAACCCTGACAAGGGGGGCTTGACTCTAATCCAAGATACGTGGTTACACATCACCCTATCAGCTGGAGAAGTTCACCGCTGGGTATACAAGGAGGAGCACCATTATCACCGGATGTTTTTCTGGTGGCCGTTATCTGCTGGGTCCAGCTAGACTCACACCCAGAGCTCCGGTTTTATACGTATGAAGTGAAGAACCCGGGACTCGGGTCTGCAAGGCACTCAACGCTCTGGGCCAAGTTCAGCAAAGCACTGACAGGTGGGGAAAAAGGAAAAAAAGAAGCAGTCGAATGATTGTGCTTCCACTGAAGATTCCAGGAATTGGCTTTGATATTTGAAGTCAGGGATGCACCTGAAGGCTTTGCTGGACTGGGTCTGTGCAGCGAAGCTCCTTGCAAACATGGAGTCTCTTTAGCAACAGACAAAATTAAGCAAACACCAACATTCAGATTGACACATTCCACTGAAGAAATCTCCCCTGAGAAAATAAATAGCTGTTGGTATTGCCTCGTGTCATTGCTTTCATCTCCACAGTGAAAAAAACAGTGAAAAAAACAAACAAACCCTGCAAAATTTTCCACCAACAAATACATGTTGAAATCCTGGGCACTTGTGTTCTACGCACTATTTTCCCTTTCAAGTACACTGGGTGAAACTGTAAACCCTGAATTTGTGTGTGCACACCTGTATCTTGTAAACTGCTACGTGAAACTTCGCTCCCAGCACCGATATAGGAAAAGACAGGTCAGAAACATGCTTAAACGTGGATACCAGTATTGTAATGGACGTACTGTGCACGTGTATGTCACAGTGGATGATCTACTCTGGTACCTGCACTGTCCTGCAGTCCAAAGTACTGTTTTGTTTCACACCGATACTCTAGTCGTAACATCTACAGACTTATCAGCCGGGAAGAGGGTGAAGAAGCATTCATTTCCTTTAAGAGGTGTTCAGCCCAAATCCCAGTAGGAAGCTGAAGCTTGTAACTGTGGGCCATACAACCCAGGAGCACGGGCGTTAAGTTTACACACTATATGCTCTAGCTGGGCCTGCTGAGCTCTCTAGAAGGGGTTAGGACGGCGTTTTGTCATTGGATTTCCACAACGATGAAGATAAATGAGAAGCTCCAAAACTCCCCTAGCAGCAGAAAACCCTGAGAACAGGCAAATGCTCAAATCTAGATTTTAGATTCTCAACCTTGAGAAAGCTTCATGCTAAATAATATAGGTTTGATCTTACATTTATTTCCTTTCCAAAGCACTTCACTGCACTGAACTTTTGGGCAGGTAAAGACACTATCGTAGCTTAGGTTTGCTGTCATGATAACAATTCTCTTTTCCTGAGACAATCTGGTTGCTGCCAGCAAAATCATCAGTTTGCTTTAAGCAGTTTGATATACATACAGGTATATATGTATGTATGCTTGATGACCTACAGATCACAGCATTTTGAGTAATCTTATGTTTTCTCATTCAAAAGAGAAATATGCTCTTAGCCAATACAGATAGTGTGGCTGTAGCCCTCAGTTAAACCTGTCCAGCAAGGGCTAAGGAAGTTACTACATATTTTTGGGGCTGTAACACTGAAAAGCTCTTCTCACAGGGGAATTCCTGGGACTGTGTTTTCAGCAATGTTGCAATCTAAGGAAGAACAGATTGCTGTCTTAAAGAAAAATAAATGCCATCCTCTCCTTTAGAGCCAGGATGTAAAAGCATTGCATTCAGGATCTGGCTTTCTGGTAAACACCGTCATAGTTAAGGCACCTTGTGATGTTCAGCACAGTGCAGAGGAGTAAGTGTAAAACGATTGTGTTTTCTGACATGTACACAATCTGGTTTGAACCATGTCAAAAAATAACACTAAAGATAACCTGAAGACTACAGACCTCTCCATTTGCAACTCCCAAGAGCAGAGCCACAGGGTACAAAACAGATACTGTCACCGAAACCTATGGGAAAGACCCTCATTTCCTGCAGTGGAGGAGGGCTGAGGGCTTTATTTTGGTTTATTAAGAGATGTACTGGATCGTCACAACATGTCCCAGGGACCCAGACGGAGCTGTGCATGGATCCACAGTGGAGCACCGCTGCATTTACTCCCTGCGCTGTACAAACGGCTGTTGTGGCACTGCTACAGGTAGCCACCAGCACAGGACCAGGGCCTAAAGCCCGAAGATCAGCTTTAACCTACAAACAACTTTGCAGAAAATAATGCAGTAATATAGTATTGCTCACATAACTGAATGTATGCAGACTCCAAAACTGAGGGGTATTTAGGAGAAAACAGGAAACTTACACACTTGTTTTGTATGATGAAGCAAAAAAAAAAAAAAGAGAGAAAACTGTAGAAACAGTTTTTAGGGTGCATGTTCAGAGTTACCAAGTGTGCTTCAGATTACAGGAGCGTGATCCTTCCTCCTTGTCCCTGTAAAAAAAACCCAAACATAAAAGCTTCATTAGTAAAACACATTCTTAGAGAGCTGCCACACAACCAGTTCTTAGAAAGTGATCTTTGCTACTCAAGGAAGCGCACAGCATCTTCTTCATTGTCCCACTATTCTTGCTGCCAATTTCCAAAGCTCCTGCTGAGAATCAGACAATAGCTCCCCACTTCTTAAACTGAGCTAGTGGTCAGGCAGCCTTAATTTTTGAGCAGAACAGATCTCAGCTACTCAAGGAGTATGGTGCTTTACGACCCCTCAGTTGACTTTTTGACTTCACAATACAGAACATACATTCTGCTGAGCAGGGCACAACTAAAACAGAGTGTAAAAGTGGCAATTTATGAGCCTTTTAAAAAAAAAACATTCATACATGCTAACCAGACAACATTAGTTTTTAAAGGCAGGCATAGATTGTCTGATGGCAGATAGGGAGAAACACAGCTAACAGGTATATTTGCACGCTTTGCTGACAGCACTGCTCACATTTGACTTAGCCTACGTTCACCACAAAAATGAATGCCCTGCATATTCCTGTTACCTAGGTGGCTTCAGAAGGAAAAACACCATTCTAATATCGGCAGTAGAATTTACTGCAGTTGTTCTCTACTTTGCTACACATCATTCTCTAATTTATTTGCCTAAGACAAGGGAGAAACTGCCCGGAATGTATCGCAGGAACAGATATGAACATTAAAAGCCCCTTTTCAGGCTGGGAAGGAGCTCCGGCTGGGCAGTACGCCCACACAGGTCAGCGTTTTCTAAGCTCACGTGATGGCAGATACAGCAAATTTTCTAGAACTGAAAAATAGCATTTTTTTTTCTCCCCCAGGTGAAGGAAGAAGAGCAGCAGGCCAGACTGTGTGGCTAAAAGCTCTCCGACTACTCTGAGTGAAGAAGAGAGTAAAAATCGACCTCATGATATGTCTCAGAAACACATATGTATTCTCTAATGTTTACTGTATATTAAAAAGTTACAGGACCTGTTTTACACCACTAATTATGCAGAAAAGAGCACCAGCCATGGAAAGAAATGCTGTAAGAGAAGCAGATGCACAGAGGATTCAATGCCAACAGCACCATGGGCATCACCACCAAAGCTTCAAGTCAGCTGATCTCAGAGAGGTGACAGAGACCAAGATGGACCAGTCCTTGACACAGTGATGCAGTTTGTGAATGAACATGCGTAAAGAAGGGAGGACGAGCAGTACAGAAGGAAAGACAAATAAATTGGCCCAAAGGACAGTGTTTTATTCAAATCCCATGCTCATGTCATGAAATCTAGCCATTCTAAAAACCATTTTAGGATCTGCAATCAAAAAAATCCTGATGTCACGTTAAAGCAATTGGAATGGAAAATGATTCATAAGAAATTATAACCTTGCTCTTCTTAGCAGACAAAAAGTACCAAAGCAAACACATTTAGTTAGAAAAAGACAAAAGATATACAAGGAAAGATGAGAAAACATACAAAAAAGTAGATAACAGAAGAGGGAAGAGAAAATACTGTCCACAAGGACATGGAAGTCATGTAGGTCAACGAAAATCCCCTCCTGCAAATACCTTACTTTCCTTTGAGAGCTACATGAATTACCAAAGTCTGATGACAGCTAAATGTGCCTTCCAGCATGTGGTTCCGATGATCTGACTTTCAGAGTGGGCTGAGAAAAGAGCCTCACAACGCAGCCCTTGCATGCCAGCAGGACACCTACCTCCCCTCAGCAAGGAGGGGCCATCCCTCCCTGTTTCCATGGCAGTAACAGGGGTCTTGGCATCATTTAATGGTGAAGGATGAAACGAAATCCTCAAACTGCTGAATGACCTTCTGTAATGAGTACAAACATTTCCACATCACTGATCTTTTGAGGTAGCTTTCACACCTGTGAGGTAGATCTCTGATGTAATGCAAAGAAAGCAGAGAGTACACACAGTTGTTAACACCTCCAACAAGAAAGAGAAAGCTGCTGGGAGCATCTTCCATGACAGTGATATTGCAGGCCAGTTAGCTGCGTGGCATGGCAGGATAACTTCCCCTCACCACCATGAAACGAAGTGCAAATCACACCAGGGAATATGAGTGAAATAAGACTGAGAAGCTCGGGATTTTTGTTTAGCTAGCTGCTGCATAACAGAAATATCCTCGTGCACTAGCACGAGTCAGAATCCATCCTACAGTCCACATGGAAAACCACCTTTTGCCATTGTATCTAGATGCTCTATGAGTCTCTGCTGACAAGATTGACTCAAGTGGCAGGGCAGAGTTAACTTGTATTGATATTTTGCCTGTCCTGAGAGAAATGAAAACAGTGTCATTTATATAAGGATAAAAGAATAGCATTTCAGAAATATGATGTTTATAGGCAGGCAAGAAGTGAGTACATAAAGCATTTCAGTATCGTTTTGTTCAACAAATAATCTACTACATTGCAGTAGATGATGCAAATAAAAAGAAGTATGGAAGCAAAATAAGATAACACAAACACCAGAAGAAAAAAAAATTCCCTCAAGCACAGATCCAAACAAAACCTGGTGCAAATTGGTGACAAACCCAAACCCTCCGACTGTCACTGGTATTTCTCATTGCCTCTTGATGTGCATCAAGAAGAAAACTCTGTGAGCCTCTGATAAGCCGTGAAAGGTGTTGGTAGCTCTGCCCAATGCTGCACGTGATAAAGATGAGCTGTGTGTTTTAATGCTAGAGGTAAAAAAGAGTAACACCCACACTGAAGATATTTCTTAATATTTCAGGTACCTTAAACTAAAATGTAATTGTTCCTTGGTTGTTTTGTGCAAGATATCCTGCACACTAGTTTTGACGCACGCCGTAAGGCCAGTCCCATGCCCTCCTCCTTGCTCCAGAACAGGCAACCAACACCCCTGCACGAGCATCCCTGAATTTGGAGGCTGGCCCTGGGTTACAGCCCTAGGTAACTGGACACTGGCAGGACTGTGATGGGCCAAGCTCAGAGCAGCCGTGAAGAATCATGATTTGAAGCAGTGCCTATGGGCTCCACTGGAGCACTCCTACAGGGCAGGCAGCTGTGGGCACCTCATCCCTGCCAGCAGCTCCATGGCAGCAAGGGACCACACCAGTGTGCCCCACTCTGTTATCCTGCTCCCTCATCCCGCTAACAAGAAGGACACAAAATAAAGAGTTTGTCCCCATCAGGCCCCTCTCCCATTCTTCCTGATGGTGGGGAGAAACAGAGGCTCAAGGCAGAGACAGGCGCTCACCTCCCCCTGTGAGGAAGAGATGGGAGGTGAGCAAGGGGGGATGCGCTGCTGAGGCAGAGGGGCCAATCCATGGCTTGCAAGGTGAGTCCAGAGCAGGTGCCCAGCTGCACTCCCCTCCGCTGGAGCAAGGACACCCCACTGAGAGGCACACACACACCCCAGCCATGGGACTACACAGATATAGGCTGTGTGACACATGCTTCTACTAAAACTGCCTCTGGGCCAAAAAACCAAGGGGTTATTTACGTGCTGCAAGGGATATCAAACCGCACCAACAAGCACGGGTAACCTTTGTACTTCTATTTTATGCCTACGCTTTAAGTCCTGGTCGGGGAACTGTCTGCAGACCCCGAGCCTGTAACTTCAAATGTACAGCTCTCATTTGGCGAAGAACCTGGTCAACCTTTAACAGACCATCACAGACCACCATGCCCAGCGTCCTGCACCCACTCACCTGCGCTCTTCACCGGTGCTCCACCACAAAGCGCATGGTGGTGCCATCGAAGGAGGGAGGCGCAACGATCCGCGGGCCGGTGGCCGGCGCCGTGATGCTGATGACCGGCTTCCCCTCAGCTGCCCCGCGCTGCGGTGGCGGCGGGCCCTTGCCAGTGGCCACGTAGTAGGGGCTCTCAGCGAAGGCTGCCTCTGCCGCCGGGCTGCCAGGCTCAGCTGGGGCACTGGCATCGCTGCCCGGATGGGAGAGCGGGCGCGGCAGGGCACCGGCCGGCAGCATGGCGGTGGTGGGCAGGAGGCCGGGGTACAGCATGTATGTGGCACCGTAGGCCCCGGCGTTGAGGGCCAGGGGCGAGAAGGGCAGCGGTACCGGGGCAACGGCCGGCTGCTGGGGCACTGGCACCTCCACGTAATGCCCGGTCTCGGGGTCGAAGAGGCGCCGCTTGAGCGGCTGCTGCACCGGCGTGTCCACCAGGTAGTACTGCCCGGTGCTCACGTCCAGCAGCACCTTGCGCTGCGTCTGCGGGAAGGGCTC